>JJOG01001599.1:0-47647 GCA_000715275.1 Gyrodactylus salaris
AAGGTTCCGTCGATAAATCACCCTCGTTCTCGCACTAAATATATATCGTCTACCCCATTCTCTCATTGGTCAATCTCTCTCAAGTTCCTCCAGCATACGCCATCTACTTTACAGGACTCAGAAAACCAATCTACTCTATTTTAATTTTTCCCAACAACTAAAAGTTTTTCCTAAACCGTTAAGTTTTATTAAGAGACAGATCACATATTTACCTAATGTTTGTCAACAAAATTTCGTTAAAAAAATTATAAGTTATGAACCGATTCAAACAGAATTCTTCATTTACCCTTAAGTATAGCCTTGCAAACGGCACTCTAACTGAGAACTGTCCAAATTGTTTTTCTAGGTTACTTTCAAGTCAAAACTCAATAATGGAATTTCCTCTCTCTACATTCCCGGTTAGTAACTGAATTTAACTATCCTTTTGAGAAATGATCCTTTGATGATCGGATAGCTGGATTATGCAGCCTGCATAAGTCATCTAACGCAGAAAATGAAAGTATAAATTTTAGAATTGAGTTCTTATAAATAGTGAACGCTTCTTTAAAGTGGATCACTAATTAGTAATTACCAAGCAATTTTTTACATATTGAGAGAATGATGAATTTCAAACTGTTTGATAAAACCATGCTTAGAAGAGTGTTTTAACATAATTCACTAACTAATATTATGTAAGAGGTACCATTGCAGTAAATTTGAGATGCAAAGGACCTTAGATTAAGTAAGCTACATTCTCTGTAATTATTCTGACGGTGGCTTCTGTTTAATTAATGCAAATCATTTAATGATCTGTTTAGCACGAAGCCAAATTTATAACAGGGGGTAAAAAATGAATTTTCAACCTGATTTAAATATCCCAATTTCATTTCTGCTTATGATGTAAGAAAGTCTAGACTTTTTGTAATTCAAAATTAATATTATCTACCTGGATCAATTTTAGTGCTTAGATTTAATTACCAAAGGAAGTTAAATAGTTTAGGCTAGTCAAAACGCTAATCATATGAGCTTATCGGCTATTGAGTCTGTAAGGGGAAATACATTTCTCATATTGATTTATATGGAAACCTCGCAACGAAGGGAGCTATTCTCACGTTTACCTTGGAATGTAAAACAACGCACATCAATTCTTGCGGAAGACAAACTGCCAAGTTCATTGCAAAGAATTTAAACAATTTTCAAGTGTCTAGTTATTAAACTTTGTTTTCCCGCTCAATAAACTCCTTATTTAACCTTTAGTTAGCAGGTAATTAAGAAAAGCCAAACCAGGGCGTTAAATTCAGAGAAGGATCAATAATCTCTTATTTCCAAGAGATACGTTTAAACTAGTTAATCGTTGATCGATTTTTACTTCTAAGGGGAAAGATTATTGAAGCTACCTCCTTCACTATATATTCATTGCACACCTCTACAGTTTTTCTCTCTATTTTTGATCGATAGATAAAATAAAAGAATTCAAATACACATTTTAAATAATACTAATGAAAAATACAATTCTGTGAATCACACACGCCCTCATACATGATGAGAAAGTCACATAGAACATTTATTTTTCATATATTTTCTTGAAAAAAATTAAACAATAATCGGCCCGTTACAAGGCATGTTAAGACAGCATATATGTATTTACATCGTTAGTAAAATTGGGCATTCTAAATTTAAAAAAAGGTAGATTTCTTTCTTCTAAAATCATTATAAAATCAAAGTAACTATGGAAAGTAGTGAATCATTTATAAGGGCAACTAGATATTTATTGACAGAAAAATTGAATTTAGTTACCACATGATCAAGTCTGAGGTATTTCAATAGATTGAGCTTGTGAGCAATGATTTGCACGCTGCAAGCTCAGATCCACTTTTCGAGTGTTTCAACTCTGCGTGGTGAACGTTTCCTAAGAGTCCTCAACTAAACAAAAATACTGAAATTTCTAGTAAAAATTATATTTTCAAATTTTTATAAATGTTGACAAATTCGTAATACGACTTGCTGCGAAGGTGTTTGAGCAGAGTAATCGACTCAAATGAAGAAGACATTCTGTTTTTGACAAGAGTCTCAAATTGTGATTTCTCTGAGGAAGAAGATATAGTTCTCTTTGAGCTTTTGTATAAATAAAGTACAAATTTGAAATTTACAGAATTGCAAGAAATAAGTTAAAATTGATAAATTTAATGTTCTTCTGTTTTTATCGGTAGAGTTTTTTGTATTTGATATGCTTTTATGCAATTGAGATTGTTTAGGGAGGGTTGTGGAGGCTTCATGAATACTGAATGAACAAGGTGTCATGTAAAGTGCTAATTTGTTTATCGAAAATTGAAGAAGTTTCTGTCTACCGAGGTTTAAGAGTTGAAAATAAAACTGGTGAATGCTTGACAATATATTTGAGATCAAACGTTATAAGGATATTCTTTTCGCTTTGATATACAACCAATTTGAGTTTTTCTGTACAAGTACTTGAGATGTAAACAGTAGGAAGGGGGAGGGTGAGAGGTAAAAAAGGGTAGAGATTCAAACTGTCAGCAATCTTCATTTATACAGGCACCTTTTAATAGCATAAAATCGTTATTACAAGACACACGGAAGATATAAATATTTATCAGGGGAAAAGATTAGGGAATGAATTTTTGATATCTATAATGAATCTTTGAGTTGTATGTGGGAGGGGGGAGATTTTTGTTTGTCGAAGAGGTGGAAAATGCAACTCTCATGGCTAGAAATCTGTTTTTAGAATCAGATCCTCTAATGATTCTCAATTTTGAGTCTTTTGAGTTTCTCTTGATTGATTTCGCTTATCTTCTTTGTCGTATCATTGTTGTTAGTATTGGGGGTTCGTTCGCGTACAACATGAGAGATTCCATTCTTCGTTTTGGCCGGGATGTTGTTATTAACAGGGACCTTGGTCTCACTGCCAATCTTAGCCTGCAGCTCGTTCATCTGCCGCTTCTTCTGGGCTGCAGCCAGGCCAGCCCAGACAGTGTCTGGGCCAAGAGCGCGCGCCGCGTAGGCCATTATCTCAGCCCTGGAAGTGCTCATTCCCTAAAAAAGACGGAGATTTAATCCTTCGTGACATGAGGTTCACAAGAGAGTTAAGCAAACTTTGAACATATCCTCAGGGAACTTTTCCTGGTCATCAGCGTTGGCGTTCGAGTTGAATGTCCTTTTACCCTTTGGCATGTTGGACATCATTTTGGTGTAATAACCGCCTTCGACCGTTTGACCCTCAACGGGAACATCCATTTTATTTGAGAAGTCAGAGTAATTCTGATTCTTTAGGCTGTAAATTTGACTACTCTCATTGTTGCTAGAATCACTTGAGCGGGCGTACATTACTCCGGGTATAGAATCTTCCGAGCAAAACTGCTCAGAATCATCGTCCTCTGAGTGACTTGACATACACTAGATTTTTTCAAGGAGAAAATGTCAAAAAAAACTCTAAACCATTTTTTTTCTCTTGTGAGGGAAAATATAAGAGAGGAAAGAAGTACTAATAACTCTCCAGGGCTGAGTCTCAAAGAAAGATGTGTAAAAATCATAACTGTTTTTGCTATAAGAAAATATCTACCATTATTTTTATTCAACGATAAATTAGAATTGTATCTACCTCTAATATTTATTTTTAAATGCTTTGATTCCTCGATTGCAGTGTAGTCTATTCAGAGTAGTACTCACATCAAAAGCAGGTCCTTCGCCGGTAATAATTCTCTTTGTGAGATTGTACGTTGTATCGTAGACCTCGCCAAAGGGATTATCTTCAGTGTAATTGCCAGTGATCCAGGGATGATGGAGACACTTGAAGGCAGATGCCCGCTTCGCTGGGTCATAGTCCAGCATGGGAATTAAGAAGTTTGTAAACTTTCTAGCCTCAACACTATCCCATTCATACTTGTCTTTAAGGACAGAGTAGAGGTCCCAGGGTCTCAAAGAGTGAATGTTCCTCAGGTGGCCGTTTCTGCTGAAAAAGTTCCTCGAAAAGTTGCCATTGTGGGCAATCTGCAGAGGAATGGGCCCGAGAAGTTCCATAATATGCGCAAGGTGGTCTTCATCGCGGGAGTAATTGTCTCCTGAGTGCGGTTCAAAGAGGTAGTCGCCAGTGGCTAATTCAAATGCCATACACGCGGTACTCCAAATGTCGGCTGTGGTAGTGTAGCCGCTGCCGATAATTACTTCCAGAGATCTATATTGCCGGGTTTGGATGTCTTCAGTGAACTTTTTATACGTCCAACAAGCATTACCGAGGTCAGCTATTTTCACGTTAATGTCGCAAATCTTGAGAAAATAGTAGCCATGTTAGAAACATGAATTGATTATCGATAAAAATAAAGAATTACAAAAATTGGATGCCAAGTGCAAAATAATCACATTTCAAGAGAAAGAGTAATTAATTGATTGAAATGGTAATCAATATTTGGAGAGAGAGAGTTAGTTTAAAATGTTAAATCATCATTTGTTGATGAATATTGATCATGCTTAAGTTACCGATTGGATAATAAAATGCTCACTTCTTTACTCGGATCTGGCTCCCTGATTATAGGATCAAATAGAGATCTTCTCTTATCCTCAAGATCGGCAGACTTGTTGTTATTAGGAATTATGAGACTTGTACGCTTTAATAGTGGATCATTGGATAATTTTAAATTCTTTGAAATAGCATCTGTACAAGAGAACTGTGTCTTTTCATTGGTTTTCATTTCCTTTAGAAATAAATTATGGTTATTCAATTCGTAAATTTTTTTTCTCTGACTTACCAGCTTAGCCTGCTCTTCGTTTTCAAACTCTGAGTCATCACTACAAGAATCCTGTGGCTTTCTCATCGATTCTGGTTTCTCGTTAGATTCTGCTACAGAATAGATATTTCATATAAATTTAAATCCTGGGAGATAATGAACCTTGAGGAGAACCTCCATAAATATTTGAGAAATTTTGCAGCAACTAATATATTACATGATAGAAAGGTAACTAACCGCTGTTATCCATTTTTTCTTTTGTTTCTATCTGTTCAATCTCTTGAAGTTCCTTCTCCAATAAAGTAAAATGACGCTTATTCTTCTTCTTCATGCGCTTCTTATAACTCTTTGTCATTTTCTGTACTTTGGGGGCAGTGCTCACTGAAATGGAATGAAGGGAGATAATAGGTTATAAAGGAATCAATAATTTGAATAATTACTCACCAGCTGAACCACTGAGACCGACGCCCTTAATCTGAGCATTCATCGTTTCAAAGGCCATACGCCGAATCTGGGATTCTGTAATGCAGACGAGAATATTCTCCGGCTTTATATCTGTATGAATAATATTGCACTTGTCATGTAAGTACTGAAGGCCTTCAAGGGTTTGTCGAATGATTGTCTTGACATTTTCCAAAGGAATGCCAGTGTAATTAGACTTAATGATTAATTTAAGAAGATTTTGTCCCAACACCTCGAATATCATACAGACATGAGTTCCATTGACTCCGGAAACTTTAAAGTGGTCCAATAGTTGTACATTACGGTCTAAGAAAGAATCAGAAGGGTCCGAGGAGGACACGCAAGTCAGCAGTTTAATCTCGTCTAGTGCCGTCTCTGTGTAATGTTCTGCACTCTTAACAACCTAGAAATACATCATTTCTACATTATTTTTCAGAGATAATAATTTCTCAAGTATCGAATACGATAAAACGGTAAAGAGGAGCAAGATCAAAAGAATTGAGAAAATACTTGATGATTATTTTCTATAAATTATTTCCAATTTATAAGAAGCAACTTGAGAGGAAATATACAGAATGAAAGTTTATATTTCTTAAAAATATTTTTTACATCCCATATAGCTCAAAGTCCTCGAGTCTATATCATATATTTAATTTCACTCTGTTCATTAAAATGTTACTGATCAATACAATCAAATTAAGTTATTATAAATGCTGAAAATTAACCAAAAATATCTCTGAAAGCAAGTCGGCAAGAATAGTTTTTTTTCAATAATCCGAAAGAAGCAAAATCAATGATAACGCAACAGAATTATGAATTTATATTCAAGAGATAAAAGAAACTCACCTTCATAGCGACAAATCGCTTTAAAACTAAATCCCAACACAGCCAGACTGTGGAAAAGTGTCCCCAACCCAATTTCCTCACGACATGGTATCGAGAATTAAAAACCTGTCCAATCTTCACAGGATGATAGCCACCGGGGACGTAATCGTGTGGATCTTCCTGTTCATCATTGTCACTCCCGAGAATTGGTTCAACATGAGAATCAATAACAATGTTTTGATCACTCGAATTGATCACCTTATTCACATCTGGCTCATCGTTTATCATTTCCAAAGGAGCTTGCGGAATTTCAATACTAAAATTGGCTGTTAAATTGATTTTCTCACTTTTTCTTATCTGAAGGATTCTTCTTCTTCTTTTTGGCTTTCTTCTGAGTGACTACTGGATGAATAGAGAATAAGATTCATGATATAGACCAATTTAAGTGTTTATATACCTGGATCAGCGGTTGTTTTTAGAATATCACTCATTATCAAGTGACTAGCGGGATATGTGAGTTGAAATGCGCTCCAAACAATTACTAATGAAAATTTGTGAAAACAAAACTAACCTTTGTTTGAGTTTAAGATTTAGTGAACATTCAAAATTTAGATATTTGATCACTGGAAGAAAATAGGAGATTTTATTACTTTCATGCCAATATGGTCATATTAAAATAGTTAGAATGAGTTTAGATTACTCTATGCGTGTTACTGAACCTGAAATTTGTTCAATAAATTAGGCGTATTCAAAATAACTTGTTCCTTATTCTTTAACTTGACTCAAGTTACTTGACATTATTTACAAATATGTAATCCCACTACAAAGTCCCTCACATAACTGCAATACTTGCCAGCCGATCAAGTACAACTATTTATAGAGTATCACTGACTCACATCTCCAATCCCAAAAACAGATATTGAGTTAATTAAAAATTGCTATGAAATATTTTTACTTTTAAAATCATATACTTTTTGGAAAGATAAAAGAATTTCTAGATCTTAATTAAAAATCGATTTAAATCTTCAAATTTAATACTTATCTACCTTGGTTAAGAATCGTTGATTATGAGATCGATTCCGGTCTCCTCCCTCCTTGAAAAAAATTTACTTTGTAAATAGTTTCAAACCTTCCTCCCCCATTATAACCCCTCATGTGGACCCGAAGAGAGTTAGACTCGGCTATGAAACTCAATTCTAAGAAAAAGAGGAGTTATTTCTACATGAGAGTTTCAACAATTTAACATGTGAAATATACATGATCAATTTTTAAAATACACTTGAAAAGTATTCATTAACAAAGCAGCTATAAAATAACCTGACAAGTCAATCAAAGATCATAACGGACCGTTAATAACTAATAAATGAATATATATATATTATATTATATTACTACTTATAAGTAACATAATTAGAATTCTAAGTGTATATCAGAGAAACAATTTAATTTGGTTTTATAAAAGTTGCAGATAAAAAGTAATTTTAGGATAACGAAAATTTGGCCTAATTATTGTTTTTTTAAGGAAATCCTTTAAACTTCCTGTCAGCAACAAGTACAATTTTTTTAAAAAGCAGAGATTCTTATGACTTGTTTATTCGAAAGAAACAGTACTGATTTTGTTAAACGATAAGATTTGTATACATAAAAAACCTGTCATAAATTAACACTTTGCATTTCTACAAATGTCCTCTGCTACTTTCGTCGAGGATGTACTTTTTTCATCTTCTTCAAGACTTAATTCTCTCTCTCTCTCTCTCTTTTCAGATGAGGATGTTTGCTACAAGTGAACATTCTTTTTAATGATAATTAATAATAATCCACTCACAACACACAGTAAACGATGTTGACAATTAAAGATTCTTTCACGCTCTACAGTGTATTCAATTTGAATTTTGGTTGTGAATGCGTTTCAGAGTGATTCGTAAACAACTAATTGTTCCTTCAACATGTATTCTTCCATTTCCTTTCATGTTTTTGTCTCCATCTTATTTTTGAAATGCACATCTTATTTTTCAATGGGGTTGATTTTATGTCTTGCTAACGGAAATTGCAGAATTGTATCCATGAGGAATTCTCTTTTGCAATTTATGAATTTCTCCGATTGCCAATTTCTGTTACGTAAAAAGTTAGCAATTTACCCAATAAAAGATGCTCATAGGAATTCTAAATTGGAAATTATTTTCTACAAATTGCCTTGCTTCATTTTGAGAAAAGATAAATGGGGCTATTTGACACCAAGGAAAAAGAGTCATGTGATGATTTCTGCATTTTTCACTATCGGGAAATGATAAATGTAAAAGTGTTTCTGTCAGCGTCAAGACGCACATGATCTTATTAAAATTTTAATAAATGTCTCATTGCCCTAAAACATGAGCTCCACGCATGTAAAGTATTGTCAATTTGAATTAAGTACATTGTGTGTTGAATGCTTGCTAGTTCAAACAATTGAGAGGAGAATTAATTAACTCGTTCAATTCTGACGATCGGTAGATTCTTCCTTACTTCATACTCAAATGATTTATGGTAATTTCATACGAGAATTCATCATAGTTGTGTTTTTCATTCTACATGTGGTGTTTTTTTATATTGAGTGTTCACTTTTTTTAACTAGAAAATGCTTTAGATGCCAAAAATTACATACTAGATTGATTGAAAAAAAATATATATAAATTTAAAATATCAACAACTCCTCTGGGCATATGCTAGGAAAGGATGAAATAAAATTAGCCATACATTCGAATGATTACAAAAAGGTGAAATAAAATGGGTCAGATGTTGGCTTTCGTAATGTAAGCGAATTTTGGATAATAAATTTTGTACATTAGTTTTTATGACTATTGTGTTAGAGGTCTCATTAATCTGTATTATTGCGATTTAAGTAGCTTCTTGTGATTTATAAAAGCCTATGTGAAATAATGATCTCTCTCCCGTCCACTCAATGATGCAATCTCATAAAAAGACACTCCTTATTTTAACGACCTCCTCATGTGAAAACATAAAGTGTCGTAATAAAATATTTCTCCACCTTTTGGTAACACATTCGCAAATGAGGATGGGCCAGTGATAAACTTGACCAAAGTTTAATGATCTTGCCTTTTCAAGTTTATAATTCAACTTTACTCTTTTTGTGTATGGGCAAAAATAAAATATCTACGCCCCCACCACCACTTGGATACAGAAAAAGAACCCAAGTTTGGGTAATCAAAAAGTTTACACGTGTTAGAAGTTAATATTTTAGAATTTAAACACACAGAGAATGGATTGATCTGTTTATTTAATCAAATTAGAAATTTTAATCTGTCTTTGATGGCAATTTGAGGCTTGCAAGGTCTTGTAGAATATGAAAGATTTTAAAATTTTACCGATAAATTTCGTAAAATTAAAATTTTAGGATTTCTTTTTGCATTATTTTACCAAAGCACGTGCTTTACGAATTCAGTATTATAAATTTTTAAAATTAACCACCAAGGGCCAAAAAATAAGGACTATTCATTACAGTGCAATTATGAAAAACAATTTAATTCTGAAAAAATTGTTTAGTTTTCCAAAAGAAACCTAAAATTAAAAATCTTGCAAACAAATCAAAACTGATAAATATATAAATTCAGGTCAATAAAATGTTGGTATCGATTGAATTTTCTAGTTTCAGAAAATTATTCCATGCATTTCGGAATAATAAACAACTTTGCACTGATGTCAATAACGGGAGCTAATTGCGAATCCAAATTTTACCTGAGCTTATGAACAGTGTATCAAAGTCCGCTGTGTAGAATATGTTTACACATTAGTGAATCCAGGATCTAAATGGCTTCTGTGAAGATGATCGAACCACCTGTTGGACTAGCAGAATAGGTTTGCCCTTGAAGCGATTAATCTTCCTAAACTATTAATTGTCATATTATCACAAGGGGACCGAGTTTAATGATATGCAAAAGCATCAATTATCTGTTGGCCTCAAATAAAATAATATTGTAAATTTAATGTTCCTATATTTATGGAGGTGTATAATAATCCCAAAAAAAGAGAGTTATGTATCAGCTGTAAACTTGTTAATAACTGGATGTAGTTGAAAAGCATGTAAGAAGAGATATTTAGGATTAACTGCACAGAAAGAGGTTAATATCTCAATGCTACAATGCGCAAAATACCAAAAGATTTATCTCACTAACGCAGTCCATAGTACATTATTATGTAAAATATCTGATCTATACTGAGAGAAAGATGAGAAACGCCTGTGTGTACTCAATATGCATAGCCTTTTACTCTTCTACTCTTGAATAATTTCTAGATATTATGACGACTTTTGAGCTGGTAATCAATTATAGATGAGAATAATAAATTGTATTTTCTCTGCATCACTCATCACTGACCGAAACCTCTGTACAGGAGCTTTTGAAAATGTAATATTTCTAGATCATGCATTGTACAGCATAATTTATACTGTAATTCGATTTATACTCAAGCCTTATAATTTTTTAAAACTAAAGTTTATTCAAGATTTTTTAAAAGGAAGAAAACTACAGTCTTGAAACTTTCAGATTCTTCAAGGGAACTCAGCTCAATCAGTGGAGGCATTTTCACTGATAATATAATTTATTTTCCGCAAGCTATTTTGTCGTTAAATATTGCACAACCATTCGTCTGTCTTCAGGCATCTAACCAGGTGATCAGACTCATTGATGTGACAATCTCTCGAGAGGTTACCAATTGCTGACAACCTAGCTATTTTCTTAAATGCAGATGGCAAATCGCAGCATCTTGATGCCGATTAATTCTGTGGAGTGCATCGGTTTGAAATTCGAAGGGGTCATAATAGGGTTTGAATATTTGCGAATATTCGTATTCGTAAAATTGAGAAACGAGGTCTGAATTTAATCTTTTTTTCTTCTTAAAGTAAAGTTCTTGAAATTTCACAGAAATAAATCAACTATTGTGGCTTGAATAAAGTCTGGAATTATTCGGATAGTGAAATCATAGACATGACGAAAATAATTCTCTGGGTTATAAAGAGTTGAAAATACATTGCCCAAATTTGAGACTTGATTGGGCCAATTTCACGCCAATCTTGCTGTTGGAACTGCTAGCTCAATAATGGGTACATTTATTCCTTTAGAGAGAAACTTTTATTTTATTGAGCATACGAATTTTCGGCCAAATATAGAAAAAAAATGCTTCAAATTTCCTATCAGATAAGTTGCCTAAAAATTTCTAATAATGATTCTGTCGGAATTCAAGAAAACGAAAGGTTTAAAATAACAAAAGGATAATATTTAACGAAAAGAAATGCGAACAGAAAAAATTCAATTTTAAGAATTCTGTCTAGATCCACTAGAATTCTGTCTAGGTTATGAAATGTACTCAAAGCTATTAAATCTAGGAATATAATCATCGCTGGATTCTTTCTCCAAGATTGAGAATAAAGAGTAGTTGAACAAGCACACAAGAAATCTTATGCAATGTGTGTGAATGCTAGGATATGAGCACATCTGAGGTGGTTTGAGAAATGTGAAAGATAAAATTGTACCCTTTTCTTCTCACCAAGATGAGTAATGGAAAATGAGTGTGTGGTTTTTTTTTTTTGAAAAATAATCATCTTTTATGGGTAGCGAGAATTGATTCCAAAAAGTATTAGAAGAAGAATTCTGCTCAGCAACTATGAGGCTTCTTTTCCAAGAAGAATTAATATAAAATATTCCACATATATACTTCTAGAGTTGGTACATACACTACTTTTTTATGTGTATAAGGTTATATGTTTGGATTGAGAATAATACCTTAGATATCTCTCTGCAGAAAGAATTCTCTAAGAGACTAATTCAAGTCAATTAATTCTCTGAGAGATGAAGACACGTTTGTACAGGCGAGCAGCTCATCTGTCCGTAATTTATGATATATTGTGATGGGCTGTATTTCCTCATGTTAAAGACACTTTTTGTTTCTATGCTCATCAAAGTGACTTCTCAAATTATTTACTCAAGTTGCTTATTTTGACATTCTCTCCAACTCAAGATAAAGCGTATCTGATATAAAAATAGACACATGAAAATCTTGTAAGCTATTTTTAACTTGACCGCAAGAAGTTTTTGTTTTTAAAATCTTTCTTGAACGATGTAAATCAATTATATTTTCACTTTCGCTCTATAATCCTAATTTAATCTACATTTTGGTTTAAAAGCAAAAAAAAATCAATTTTCAAGTATATATTCAAATCTACAATGTAATCCGTTTTTTATCAGAAAATAGCCTATAGTGATGTATAGAAGTTAGATAATTGCTTAATGATTGAGATTTTTGTTAACATGCTATCCACCACTGTCAACTTCCTTTTACACATGAGAGAATATGCTAAATAACGAGATGTGGCTTATGATTGAAAAGTACGATTGATTAGAAAATTTCTAAATTTAATTCATCCGATAGTTGGATATGTTTGCTTTAATGACCACGTTTCTAGAGCGATATTTATTTTTTAAATTAAAACGAAAATCCATTTACACAGTCCCTCAGCAGAGGGATTTGAAGAATGGCGCGAAATTTCTTGCTAAAAATTCCCAAGGCTGAGATTGTATTGCACTATTTTTCAAATCTATCTGTAGGCTTTGAAAATGCAATGTCTCTTGTCCTGAAAAGTAACATTCCGTAATAGGATAATCAAAGATTTAGATCGTAATATTCACTAGACTTGTAGGACGGAAAATTAATTAATCTCTGATTTGCATAAATTTCTGAATGCACACAGAGAAATTATATAAAATCACAATTATTAATTCTATTTATAGAAGTCACTCTGCCTTTTGCTGTACAATTTTTTTTTTCTAAACCCTTCCTCAATGCATTCTTTCTCTCTTAATTCCTCAAATCAGACTCGATGTCTATTAAACTTTCATCTCATAAATTAGATTAAGAGAATTCTTATTCAATATTGACAATCAAATGAGATTTTCTCTTCTTCTATTTGAAATAAGCAATTGAAAATCCATTCAACCATTTTCTCGCAAGAAATATTCAACCGCCAAAATTTCCAGAGGATTTTCCATCTTTAATTGGAATCCTGAAATGTCCAAGGGAAGAGTTTAAATTAAATTTTTTTTAAAGTGTTATGGCCATCTTTCAAGTTTAGAGCTCAAACCTCGTGTATGGTTGCTAGGGTATGAGTGAGGCTGATTCTCATTTAGAAGGAGAGAATTTACTTCTTAAAAATACATGAACATTTTTATGAGAAAGTTGTTCACTTTGAAAGCGCCTGTGTTATACCCCCGAATTTTTTTTGTACTCAAATCACACACACTCACTTTATTTTGAAGTGAGATTGATGCTCACTCTAATTTATCACAAGGGTCACTTTTTATGTATTTCCTATGAGAATAAAATACAATACTTTAAAAAAATGGCCTTGGCAACACAAAGTTCATTTGCGAGAACCACTCGAATGCCTCATTTTCTGAAATTAAATACTCACGAGTAGCACGATCGCCAAGATCAAAGTGGGGCAGTTTAAGTGGAGAAAATGCACGCACAAATGGGTAAATCCGAGGGAAATTGATCATGGCAACTGAAATGTACAAACAATAATAGTCGACTCAAACCATTAAAAAGGTGAGAATTAAGTCATCTACTTCACGCATAGAATAGGGAAATTGATGAAAGGACAGACCCCCTTCTCTCTCTGTGCTCAACTGTATTTTATATCAAAGTCATTATTGAACTTAATTAAAATGCATAAACTTGGAATGTCCCACGTTCAACTAAATGTCTCCCTCTTAATTCTTGGCATGAATAAACAAGACTCAAATTATCCCGTTTTATTTACTCAACTTAATTGAATTAGATTTGGCAAACACAAAATCTACTAAGTGCATTTTGGATGAATCAAAAAGAGTCGAGTAAAATGTAAAAAAAATAAATTATATATAGGGCTGATATAAAAAATGTTGGGGAGGTTAATTTAAAAAAAATTAAATTACAAATATTAATTAAAGAGGGATTGTAACAAAAATATTTCACGAATAATTGATAAAGAAGGTTTTTTAAAGGATCTTTTTGTTGTTTCAAAACGATGTTTTTCGATGTTGTTAATTTAGACTGAAAGATTATGATCCCCAGTGATCGGGTCATGGTTAATGGAGGTCCATTGGAAAGGATCCCTTGGGGAAGATGACGGAGAGGTCTTTTCCTGACTCGAGTCTCCCTGTTGCATTGGGACGCTATCAACTTTGCTGCCTATGGAAGTCTGCGTTTCCATCTGTTCGCACTTTTCAAAGGAACTCTCAGTATTCTTCTCGTCAATGATCAAAGTCTTTGGCTCATCCACGTTGGATTCGTCATTCGTCTGCGAGTTCATCTGCGACTGGATGTTGTTGGCGAGAATGGCGGCCCTGTTGAGGAACTCGAGGCTTTCACTCGATGTCAAGTGGACCTTGATGTTCGTCCTAGGGTCGTAACCAGGATGACCAATCTCCATGTGTCGAATGAGATGGTCTTTTCTGTAATACGCCTTCTTGCAGACTGTGCACTCAAAGGGTTTAAATCCAACATGCTTCAGGGCGTGTCGCTGTAGGTTGGAACGCTGAGTGAATTGGGCATGACAAATATGACACCGATAACTCCCGTGGACTGACAATGTGTGCTCTTCTAGTGAATGCAATGACGTAAACTCCTGTCTGCATTGGTTGCATGGGAACTTTCGTGATGCATTCGATCTGCGTTGTATCGGTGTCATACGATTCCTGACAACAGGACGCTTCTGTGACTGTCCGCTATTATTATTATTCGTCTGATACTTAATCGGGGAGATGGCTGAGAAGCAATTCATCAGTGATTCTTCCTTCGGCTTCGGTAGGATGTAAGGCATAGTGTGACAGTGGTTATTAGGATTTCCAAGGAAAAAGTCCCTCTCGGCTGGTTCGTTCTTATTCACCTGCAGGAAGTGCTTTTGGATGTAATCAAAGAGTGGGTTATTTCCTGGCATGAATGGATTCATAATCGGCGAATTGGAAGGTTTCATATTGGGCCATAGTTCATGGTCGTCCTTCATTGGGGTGATTGGGGCAGACCCAGCGATGCTGTTGCTTCTGGATAAGTCCAAGACACCGGAGTCTCCACTCGGGCTAGATGGGCTAGTGGAATTTTGTGAGATGGTCTGAGGACTGGAATGCACATTGGGGATGACGTCTAGAATGGGCACTTTGACTGGATTCGAAGACTTCCTCTTAGACTTGAAAGGACTGGGCAACAATTTCTGTTCATCCTTGATCTGATCAACTGAGTTGGCGTCTTTAAAGGATAGATTTATAGGCGAGGCACTCGACTCTTCGGTGAAGACCTTGATTTCCCCGGAGAGTTTCACTGGAGACTGGGAACCAGTGGCTGATTTGAGATATTCTTCAATTGATGTTCTTATTTGATTGGACAGTGACTTCATGTGATTTGAGGCATTCTCTCCACGGGACTGTTCCATGTTTGATATGATACTTGTTGCTCTTTCGAGAATATTCCCATCTTTACTCAAGGATGAGTTGAGGATATCTTGAATGCTCATGATATTTGAGGTTTGATTGGATAGGAAATGGTCCAACTTGTTGTCGGAATTGTTATTGTTCTTGAAGAATAGTTTCTCATTCATTATTTGCTGTAATGTCATATCTGAAAATAATGGAATTTATTAATCTTGGTCAGAATAAAAAGATAAGTTACTTAGTATCTAATATTAGGGTAGACAACTTACCTAGAGAAGAAGGTTTGATTTGTATTTTGTGATACAACGCAAGCTTTTATATACATGCCTAATGGTTAATTCTTGGAATATCTCATTGTTTAGCCAATCAAATGGACTTATCAAGATACTCAACTTTCATTGGATGCTATTGATAATCATTGAACACTTTCCTCATTGTATATATTTTTAGTATATTCAAATATATATTCAGTGTATTACATGCTATCTTTGTATGCAGATATATTTTCTCACTATATTTTTTAACATTCTACACTTGGTGTATTCTATATTTATGACTATTTTTACCATTTATTATTTACACGATAAATGTGGATATTAAAGCAGTGGATATCCCCCCAATCTTTGCGTTAGCCTATGGGATAATGATTAACGGATAGTATTTATCCTACCCGTTAAACAGCTTAACTTAAACTCCTTGCCCACCATCTCTGAGAGTCAAGTTCGTAGATATTGTTATACTGCGCTATTACAAAAGTGTTGTGTTATTTTTTATGTTAAAAAAAAGAAATATCTGGCTTTATTGACCTTCTAGGTGTACATTGTACATGTCAGATTCTCTTTATTCAAGTATCTCATTTTCTTGGTTACCGAAATAAGTGTGAAATTATCCAAGAAGAAAAAAAAATTAAAAAACAAACCAGTGTAATCCTTCATAACGGAGGAATTAACATGTAATGGGGAATACATGATTATGAAAAGAAAGAAATTAATTACTCAGGTAAATATAACCAAGGGGAATGTGTTATGGATATGTGGGACGTGATTTGGCCAAGAAATGATTAATCACTTTTTATGGTGTAATTATCACATGAAAATAGAGAGTCTAATTAAATCTAGCCTATTATTAAAAAATGTCCCTCAAATTAAATCTAATTGAAATGTGCTGAAAATGTTATAACTGATGAAATGCAGTAAAGTACATTGTAAATCTAGAGAATGAGATCAAGAATACGCAGCATAGGTGGAAATGAGAGCCTATTTATTCAGAAATATGATCCTCTGTCTAGTTGCCTAGCTTCTTCTTACTCATCCGAGTGTTGCCATTTTCTGTTAATTGGGTTTAACCCATTTTACATTCTTCAATCCAGCAGTCTGCAATGCATTAGTAACCTGAAGAGACTAGGAGTTTTTGAGGAGAGTGAAAAAGACAATGAATCACCATGCCGATTGATTTGAATTTGGAGCAAGTTTACATGTTGGAACAAGTAAGTCCTCGGACATGTTCTCACTCCTGGAAAGAGGGTAGGCATTTGAGTTGGGGTGTGTACTACTCACTACACGTGGGGAGTAGGCTCTCGAGAATGCATGGCTGATTCATTGTACCACTACACAGTGTGTGTGCGTATTAATAAACATCGGCGCGTCTCTTATTTGCAGAGTTGACATCTGTGAATGCCTAAGATTACTCAAGAATTCACCCTGTCGCTATGGTGATAATTTCTACAGGAAATTCTATCTCCTCTCTCACTACAGACAGAGAGACATAATAAATTCATACAATGTACACACAGTTATAAGTGTACGCTGGTGTCTTTAGTGGTCATTATAAATGCCGTACGATGGTGATAAGTTGTCAACTTGGAATGTATCCAAAGTATTTTGAGAGGTGAATTTTAATTAAATTCCCCAAAAATGGTTACAACTCTATTTTGACCATGGGAGATGTTAATTTATGATTTATTCATTTAAAGATTTTATGCACTTCCGACAAATTAATTCTTCCATTCCCTTGATATAAAGATATTGTAATTGAGAAGCTTTATTTAGATCCAAGATTTTTTTCAGATCTTTGATCATAGTAGAGTCTTTCAAGAATTGTGTCCAAATTTCTTCATAAAATGTAATACAAATCATGTGTCTACTTTTTGAATGATGCTTCGAAAATAGTTATTTGATAGCCCTACTTATGGGTGAAAATTATCTCTGTTTTCTGTATTCTAAATTTTCGCTTTTTGGCTAGCCTTCCTTTGAGTAGGTCGACAAGGACTCACAAAATAAAAATACCATTTCTAGTCAGAGTTTGAATAAATAAAGTTTAAATTATGTTTCCATTAAATAATTCTCTAGGCATCAAAGATGAAAATTTCAGGATGAGTTGAGAGAATTTGTCAAAATAAAAAATGATAGATTTTTCAAGTTGACTCTCACCAGACCTCAAGCAAGTAACAAAATTCTTCTCTCTACTCAAGAAAGAAAGAGATATACAAAACTGTTACAACTACAGATCAACAATGATGATCAGAGGTGTCGATATGAGAATCCGTTAATGTGAATCGATTATCATTGAAGAGCAATAAACAAAACTTTGTTACCAGGGTTAACTGACAACTCAGTCATTAGCTGTATACATTGTATAGTTAGAAATCATAATTGTTTTTATTTAAAAAAAAACAATGATATCTGTATATGAATGCATTTTTGTAATGACAATTTATTTACATAAAAAACGTTTTTGAACAAAAAATGGACACATTTAGTTTCCATCAGGAATTGCTGTCTCTTGCAAACTAAAATTCATCTTTGGTAAACGTAAGATGGCATTCTTGAGAAGTAATCCCAACCTAGAGACTATTGGTGAAACGTGTCGATTTGAAATTGTTTGTCGGGAGCGCCTAGGATAGATGGGGCCTTCTATTTACCTAAACGATAATTGTAGACTCACGAATTTCATCTTTATCATCTCTTAGTTCGAGAGTTTAATTCATTCATTGGAGCCCTCTGGTCAAGATCTTTTATTTGTAATTTATAAACTTGACTATGACTTTTAGGGTGAGACGAAAATGTTTTAACTTGAACACTGTTTTTCTTAATCTCCCAAAGGACAGCTTATTTTTTTTAACAACAAATATGTCCGACAAAATTAAATTTTTATCAATTTCGCGCCTTTTTATATGATTTTGTGATTCTCCGCTGGATTACTTGATCCCTAAAATTCATGTTCACGTTTTCTGACTCTAACGGTCTGGAAGAATATCAATAGGATCATCTTTTCATATCGTTTTGTTGAATGTCTGATTTGAGCATTTTTAGCAATTTTTTTGCCAAATTGTGGACATTTATAGAGATATTTCTATAAAAATTCGAATATACTATTTTAGGTAACTTTCGATGCTTATTTAGCTGGTGTGTGTACAAACAACATTTTTTCGACTTTGTCTCACCCTAATGACTTTTTAGTAAAGAAATTAGCTGCTGGAAAGGCTACTCATAAGTAGGCATTCGTCCAATATTGGAATAGTTTTGGCGCGCATAGCTAGTTTTCTGCCTTCCATACAGTAGCACAAAAGTTGAACTGAAAGAGAGGATTATTACACGAGTGTCATTTCCGTTGTAGTTGGATCTTCTATTTGTTTAAATCAACTCATGATTAGGATGCATAAAACATGATGATCTTATTTCCACATGGTTTATCGATCAAAGTTCAACGAAGTTGTCATTGATTAAACTCAAAGTGTTCTCAAACCGTATCTTGAAAAGGTTAATACCTTAGAGAGAGAGAGAGAGAGAGAGTTAACGTTTAACCATTTTGAACGGGACTTATCCTTTAAATTATAAAGGGCTTACAAGAAGATGTATTGCCGAGGTTCTTCGTTCATAAAAAAACGAATTGATTCATAAAATATGACCTCTCAATTCCTATGAAATGTTTGATCTGAATTTGCGTCTTACAAGAAATGACAGTACCCTAAATGTCTATGATCCAACATGTCAACTATGTTTAGTTGTAGATAACTTATTGATTTTCTTTATGTTTCTGTAGAAAGCTAAGTGTTTTATTGCAGTTTATTACAAATGCAAAAAACATCAATGTAGCAAAAGACAGAAAAGGAAAAACAACTGATATTGTATCTAAATGTTCTTGATGAGTGTTTCAAACTTGCAAATTGCTTGAGTTGAAGAGAGAAACCATTTCTTATCAAGTTATATAACGATATTTGCTTAGTTGAGACAAGATGCTCATAAATCCCCAAGAAACTTTGTTATTTCAACATGTACACTTTTTCTGCTAAATCCACGACGAAGAAATAAAGTACATTTCATGGAATTTGATACTCAATATTTATACAAGAATCTCATCGATGCTGCAAAATGCATTTACCTAATAAAACAATTCCTTGATCACACATCCCATTACATTGCAAGAGGAATTCTGGCCTAGATTCATGCTCGATGTGTGTGTGTGCATTTTCCCGTAATTTTGTACCATTATTAATGAATAAAGAAAGAAAAACTTTTATATGAGTACAACTTTCATTCACTCATGTGTTGAGGATAGAATTTCTCAATGAATGTAGACACGAGATTAATCGAGAAATTTTAATTTAAAAAAAGAATATAAAATAATTCCTGACTCGAAGCATTGTGCAGTTTTGATACAATTTAAGAAGAATAGTTACCTGTGTGTAGAATTGTGTACATTCGGAAATACAGTATATTGTATTAAAGTTTCTCATTCGAGTCTTTGCTCGACTTGGGAAGGAAAATATAATTCGATTAGTTTTCTCACATTCAAAAAAGTTTGCTCTGCTTTGGGAGGTCCCTCGGGTTGACCCTCTCAATCCCATGAAAAAGCCATAAGCACTAACTTTTCGATTTTGTTACGTCGATATTTTTGAAAATTTATATTTTCACCAAGATCTCGTTGAGGTCGGATACGACCGATCTGTATTCAAAGGGTTTAAAATATAATGATACTACTTTTAAGCGACACGAAGTAGTCTTTAGAATTGATCACGTTACTGGATTTCTTTAGCCTTAACAGAAAATCATTTGATCTGCTTTAGTATTTTGGTAGCGTACTCTCTAAAGATTTTTCTCATTTTTCAATAATTTGAATGATTTTGAGCCCCACAATAAAGAGGAAAAAGATACGCAGACAGAAAGGTAGATACTTTCTGTCGTCCAGTACTGGAAAAATGTAAATACAATTTGCAAATACGATAACCCAAGTAATCTGCATCATAATTATTCTACACAATTATGTAAGGATTACCACTTGAAAAACTGAGAGACCATAGGGGTTAGAGTTAAGAAATCCCAGATGTATAAATATTTCATCTTTATAATGAGCAAGTGTTTGAGCAGTCTTCTCAACACGTGGAGTCCATCACCTTTGGCTAAAGGAACATTTTTTCTCCTCACTCAAACATGCTGAGGGAACACATGTTCAATGTATCGATACTGCGAATTAATAAGAATTATTTCTCATTAATTCTCACATAATCTCGCTTACTTTTGGGCACGAAGTAAGGTTTTCGAAAATCATCAACATTTTGTTAGACATTTTTAGATCGAGATTTAGATCGGAAATTTTTCGAAAGCTTTTAATTAACGGATAACCTGACTAGAGAAAATGGTCTAAATATAACAAAAACTCGCTCGGATCTGTATAGATGAGAGCTGTTTACGAGGCTTGAGTCTAGAATATTTTAAAAGGGCAAAAATCTTTGCTTTAAATGATAGATACACCATGATATTTAAACAAACGCACAGGCCCCTAATATGAAATCATCAAGTTGTTAAAAATAACTCATGTCATCATTACAACTCTTTAGAAATATATCATGTAAAATCGTTAGTAACTATATATTAAACGTTTGATACATTCATCTCCATTGATGTTGAGGGCGTATAATAATCGCGTTTAAAGTGATTTCTTGTGAAAGAATTATAAGGGCTATGTTATATAAGAGAAGAAATAAATATATTTATAATTTTTTTTTCATTTTGGTAAAAGCAACGGTCAACTCTTTTCTTATTGTATGTTGCTTTTCGTTTAGTAACGAGGTAAGTAAGTAGTGTCTATCTGCTCGATTTTCAGATATTGTATAATGCATTTTAAAAATACATTTCTCATCACAGATGAATGTTATTTGATATGTAATGTTGTCCTCAAGTTATGATTTGGAAATTTGTTGCATATTTGCCGAGTGTAATAAGACAACTTCGGTATTAATTAACACATGAACACTATTTCTACAAGATTGTACTAGATTCTCTCTTGGAGGTAGATGAATTTACCTTTGCTTATCAAACGCAACCATCTGAAAACAATAACATGATCAAGTTTTAAAAAATCTCTCTTGGCAAATGAAGAATTTTAAATATATTTTAAGAAAAATAACAAATAATCCTCTTTTTTTGTTTAAGTCGTAAGCATTTTTGTGCCTAAAAAGGCGTACATTTTTGTCTTTAGAAGTAACCGATCAGTCTTAACCCTTAAGCCTGGATCAAGCTTGGATGAAAAGTAATCAAGTAGGAAAATGGGGCCAAAATAATCTCGAGAAGAAAGCCTCTTTGAAAGTTAATGTTTAAATGTTCCTCATAAAGGTTGGAACCTTATAAGCAACTGGTCCAACCGGTGAATTGTAATCTATAAGACTTTCTTTCTGCAAGATTTTTTCAAAACAAGAAAAATTACCTAAGCTTCTCATCAACCAAAAGAAGAAAGAATAATACAATTTCTTATGCAAATGGAGGTCACCAAGAAAAAGACAGAGGTAAAGAGAATATAAAAAGAAATGAATTATAATTTCTATGTGTTTTTTCTCCAAGATGATAGCAATATTATTTAGCATGCATCATGGCCTCATCAATAAAAAAGAGAGTAATCTCGGCAAAAAAGTTTTGTTGTTAATGGGGCTCAGACTGCATAGAGAGCAGAAGAGTGTAGATAGTTGTTTTGTTGATGTGTGTGTTGTTGCACTCAAAAGGGGTAGAGAGACACGCTCTCTAGGAGGTGGGGGAGGTGGGCTGAGTAGTAGTACTGCATCTTTTCACAAAACAGTTCAGGCCAAGCGAACAGATTTAGAGAGATGCTTACTAAATGTGAAGTGGTAGAAGAGAATTTTCAAAGACCTTGACAACATGACTAATATGTGCATAAATAATATAGAAAGTTATGTCTTTTTTAATGCCTATCTGATTAATTAGACCTTTTTGTTTTATGTTCCAATGGTAATTGATCGAGATTTGGCTCCCTCCTCAAATCAGTTCGACTAGTTGATAAAGCTGCATCTCGAGCTGTTCTAAATTGTCAATTGACTCTCTCTACTTATACCCAACTCTGTCCAAATACAACTTGCTTACTGAGGTCCAAGAAGATTGGGACCCGTGTCGAATTTTCATCTTTCTATGCCTCTAAAATCAATCCAAATTTAGATGAAGTTTGCTAATCAGGGGGTAATTTATGCTGCAAAACCCCTAAATTATATTTATTTCCCAGGCATAGAATTTATAATCACATTGACAAAAGTCCTATGACAAGATGTATTTCTTAGAGAGGATTTTGACAGAGACATATTGAGAGAGGGTTTATTGTTATTTAAAGTTCTCGAGTAAGTGAATGAAGCACATGCAGTAATTCACTGTACACTATGCATACAGGTGTTCAATACATTTCTGTCATTGGACTTTGATTATGTGTGAACTCGATACGATCCATCGGGTGGATGCAAGAAATAAAAATTTCATGAAATTCTATATGTTTTTTATTTTAGACTAATATTTTTTGAAATATCCTACAGTTTTATGTTACTCGCGAGCGTTTCTATAAATATAATCCCAGCTTCCTACACGTAAACCTATGTTGGAACCGTTAAGATTATCTGTATATGCTAAATGTTGACAATAGATATCTTTTCACGTGTCAGTTAGCTCAGAGTCCAACTCGAAGAAAGTTTCTCCAATTCGATTTTATCTCTAAATCAGTAAGGTAATTGTTCACAAATAATTTGACAACAATCTTTGTCAATTGGAATTTTGTGAATAATCCCAAAAATATTTTGACAAATTCATAGCATCTGTGTTACTAAAATAGATTTTCTCCTGTATTTAAATATAGTTAATCTCATGCCTGATGCAACTCTAGTGTATATGCTTGAGGTTTATTAAAGAATATTTAATATAATATTTTAATTGAAGAAGAAAAATTCTCTTCTCACTATTAGAGCACGATTTTACACCAATGTTTGCTTGAGTTCAGTTGTAGGAATCTGCATCCTTTGCTTATGATCTCGGAGTGAAGAGTCCACATTATTAATTTTATTCTTCTTCTTCTAAAACAGTAATTGAAAATAGTTAAGCACCGCTCAGGAGTACTATTGGTAAAGTAGAGAAGAAAAATGAGGTTTATACATACAACTGCTAGCAGTGAAATAAGGAGATAAAACTCGAGAATACTTGAGCATAAAGTATATTCAATATTTGGGTTGTGGTATGGTTTTAATTATCGATTTTTATTCACTTATGAAGTATGAAGAAGAATCTGTAATTTAATCCACTCAAGTGATGATCATTTCACAGACAGCTTATGATTTCTGGCTTGGTAATATATTCCAATCTATCAGGGCTTATTACTCGAAAACTCTCAATCACATTCGATCAATAGATCACTTCTAAGGACCGCAAGTTGATAGAAATAAATGGGATAAGCCTAATATTTCTCGCCCACTTTTTGAAAAACCATAAGCAGAGAAAATCTGATTTGACATGTTGTGAATGTATTTAATGACACTTGCTTGTTGAAGAGAGAAAAGAAAACAAGAGACAGTGTCTCACTCAATAGAATTCGCCCATATGCAAATTGATTCATTTCATGAAAGCATCAATCTAACCAAAGAACAAGCGAGTGTTAAAGAAAGGCCAATCAAAGAAAAGTATCATTTATAGTGAGAGAGAGAGAGACAATTAATCATTCTTTATCAAAAAATAGACCCATCATTATCATAAGTTAGGATACCTAGAATCATATGGTTTGAGGCTGCTCTGTCAGAGAAGGGTATTTTCAAGAAAAAGTCATCGCGTTGATGTCAACTCATGATATACTACTCAGCCATCCCTTGCAATTCTCTCTATTGTCTCTAACATTCTTTTCACTGCTCTTCACATGATTCTTGGAGAGCATACAGCATCTGTTGTATCAGGTTTTAGTGATAGATTTTCTACCTATAATTTATACTGTTTTCAATGAAAAGATAAATCACTGTTTCTCGAGGGATTGTGGCTTGTTAAGATGTAAGAATTTGATTTTGGGCGCAGAATTTGAGGCAAATATTGCTCATTCTCGTTAAGTGATAACATTTGAATTGCATCTGTGTTTCCTTCATAACACACACAGCGCACATAAATAAGGCTCGTATTAAAGCGAAAAACATATGAGATGCTTGGAAGTCAATTAAGGATATTTATGTGCTTAGATTGATTCAACAAGTAAGAAACACACGCATACATCACTCAAAGAAGAATCGTGGCCGAAAATCACATAACTACAAATATTTGATGTTTAAAGGCCCATTAATGTATAGGTAAAATGAGAGAAGTTTTTTGTCATTTAGTCTGTGCAAATATTGGAGTCCTACAGTCACCATACAGTTCTCTGTTGAGAAATTTACATAAAGCCATTTCTCTTACATCACGTGGTTTCATGGGGGTAGGAAGATATTTTTCTTCTCATCAAGGAAAAGTTATTTACTCCACATTTTGTATCTTGGACGAAATTTAAACGAAATTTCAGTCGAAAACTCCAGAGTTGTATGTATGCACTGGAGCCTGTTTTTGAAAATCTATAAATTGCTCTCTAAATATATACAGATGTACCCTCGATTCATTCTCGAAAGCTATACCTGATTAGCATTTTCCTGGGGACATTGTAGAATGAAGTAAATGGTTTTATTTTAAATTTGTAATTTATGTATAAGCATGAGAAGAAAACTCTGCATAGAACTCCTCAATGACATGTAAATTAATTAACTAGAGGGAAGATGTTCCTCTTATGAAAGCTTTCTACATTAACAAAGCCTTTACAATCTTCAAAAGGCCACAAAACGGTCGCGAGAACTAATGATGGAGGAAGCGTGGCATTTTGAGTGGGGGTTTAGGGTTCAAAAAATTAAATAAACAAGAAATACTTTCACAGAGAGAGTTTAACCAAACAAAAATATTTTTCATAACGGAAATACAAGAGGCTAACATCCGTTATACAATGTAACATGTCTTAATAAACTATTCAAAGATATTTTTTATCTAAGTTTGACCCATTACTGTAATAGATTTCTCTTCATTGGTGATATAACTCTATAGAGCTTCACTTTTTGAAAAGCGGGCTTTTCAATGTTATATCAAGTTTTTTTGTTTAGTCAAAATTTGTGTTTATCATCAAAGTTTTGTATGCAAAGGTTGAGTCACCTGTCTGTCAATAGCATAAATTGATAGTAATGACTAATCAGCACAAATTTAAATTATCATTTTGACTATTACTACTTGTCAGTACATATATAGGATAAAAATAACAATTTGACTATTATATTTTGAATATTTTCTTGGGGGAAACTTGAGTTACATAAGATCAAGAAAAATATGATCCACTATACTGAAATGAGTAAGGCTACCCAATTGGTGGTAATAACATTGAGTAGGTTTTATTTTGGGAATGCTTAACTTGCTTTAAATAAATTATTTTCAAATTTTCGCAAAATATTAACCAAAATTCATTATTTAAAACAAAACTTACAGGATGTGTTTTATCAGGCAATAAAATCAAAAGTAATTACAGTTTATTTAATAAACTTTATTATCCTCATTCTTATTATCTATCTTTTAACTACTTAAAGTCCTTCTATGAGAAATAGCTTATCTTACATCTGAAAAATTTAACTAAGATTCAATTCAAAACCTTTCACCTAAATTTGTATGTGAACATGTAATTATTATTATGTTTCAAGGCTGATTGAATTGAGACTCTAAAATATTCCGATAAGCTCTAGTAAACATAATATGTAAGCATTATCAATAATCTAGAATAAAAATATTATTATGTTAGTATGGCTACTTATGAGTATACATTTTTTAACTACTCAATCAATTCACACTCTTTAATTCCTAGGAAATGAGAGCAATTCTTTTCTCCATTGAAGGCTCGTGTCAGGGGAGGGTATGGTATTCATTTCCTCTCATCTGAGTAAAAGCTTCAGCTTCTTCTTTTTCACATAATTGCTCTTTACTTGGATATTTTTTTCTAGTAGAATCAAATATGATTCTCTCCAAGGTTCGAATACTTGAAGCATAAATAGTATTAATGTTGAAAAATTAGAGTTCAATCAACTCGAAATATAAATTAGATGAAATGTATTAAATTTCTATACTTTACTCATCAAACTATTCAGACAATTTGAATGAATCCTAAAAAAGATCCCTTTAAGAATGTGAAGAGTGTTTAAAACTAAGAATATTTCCCATTCCTACATCTCCTTATACTCAAGACTAAATCATTTGGAAGTGAGAATTTTATTTTCTATTTTGTGCCTCACCTTGCGTGATTCAAGATCACATTGGATTCTTGATTGGAAAGTCTCTTATTTTTTCTCCTTCATTCCCCATATATTTCATAAAGAGATCTCATTTTATTCTCAATTAAAAAATGTTTGATAAAATTTCTTGGACAAAAAAATCATTTGAATTCGATTCTTTAAAATAACTTTTTCATTTATAATTAAGAAATAGATATCAAGGAAAAACACTTTCAAGTTTTCTATTGATTTCATCTATCAACGGATTAATTCCTCTATCAAGATTTTCAATAGGTGAATCTTAATGCTGATTTCAGTCTTGGACAAAAAAGGGCTTATAAATTCTTATTACTACATCCAATTTATACAATCTTCTATACACAAAATATAACCAAAATGGACTGCTCTTTTCTTGCCTATGACGAAAATTGATAACTCATGAGTAGTAGAATTGCAATTTTATATCGAAAAAAAGTTTTTAATTTTTCGACAATATTATCATCAAGACAAACCCTCTTTTTTTCATTCTCCATGACAGATGGACCCTGAAAATTTAGTTTTTTGAAACTAATAATGACGTGATTTCAGAGGGATGTAGATTTTAATTCATGACTATGACAGGAACTATTACTATTCCACCTATCGGGTTTCGTCAGGTCCCCTGAATAGGATTCGAATTCGGTAACCAAGTAGTCTAGTGGGAAGGCTCTAACCACCGCGAAATATAAAGGACACTTACTTATGCCTCATTATTATAAATTCATTTAACATTTACATAAATTAACAAAATTTATTAAAATGTTTATAAATTTGTATTTTTAAAGATAATTTGTAAAAGAATAACAACACTCACGCAACCGTGAGAAATATCTACACAAATTGTGATATCTTTTATTATGTAAGTTTAAGAATGCTAATCCTTACATTTTAGTCAACACAAAGATTGTATGAATATTGAAGAACAATAACTTGAAAAAAGGTGATAATCATGAATCGTATGTAAGTCGTCGATAAATTCCTATATTTAGAAAACGTAAAATATATTCGAAAGAGAAGATAACTTTTCTTTCTTGGAAATTGAGTTTCATTGCCGAGTCTTATTATAACCTGGGCATAATTATACCAATATGTCTTTTTCAAAAGTTAAAAGCATTTTAAATAAATTTATTAAATAATTTTCGAGCTACTTGTAAGTAGCCTCGTGGGCAGTCGGTTTTATGAGTTTTCGAATGTCAGGAAATACTAAAAAAATTTCACACAACTCCGTACCCTTCTGGAACGTAGTTCCCCGAATTACCATCTCACACCAGGTATAGACGCGTCTCGGCCTCTTGGGACACATCAGTATACCGCAGGCGCCGAGACTTGTTCCGAATATGCTAACCCATTTGATCACTCGGCTGCTCCTGATTTAAAACAGATTACCCACCGAGATGGTCCAGGGGATAACGTTCTGGAAAGCCAACCCATGGCTCCAAAACGAATCGGCGCCTGCGGTATACTGATGAGTCCCTGGTGTGAGATGGTAGTTCGGGGAACTACGTTCTAGAAGGGTACTGAGTTGTGTGAAATTGTGTTAGTATTTCCTGACATTTGAAAATAAATTAAACCTAAGAAATGCATTATTTTCAAGTTGCCGATGTAATATTTGAAATATTCAGCTTGAAGATGAGTTTCACTATAATAACTCACTTTTCATCCTCACTTTGAATAATTACTTTTTCATTCCTTAAACAGTTTGATACAAGAAAAAGTTCTTCTTCTCTCGCAAATCAAGTCATGATTATCTAAAAATATGAAGGATTGAAAAACTAATTGATATTCTTAGATGTAATATAAAGAGAAATGATAGATCTCAGGTTTTGTTTGATAATGATGGATCAATTGAGGAATCGAACATAAAAATCAGATTCGAGTATGTATTCGATTTGATTGCCATTCGGAATATAATCTTCGCCCCTGATGTCTCTAGCGAGGTTGACGTTGAGGCTTCTGACACAAGTGTCACGTGAAAGTTCTCATCACTAGAAATTTCAGCTTGAAGAAATCAACCGCTCTCACATGAAGATGCCATCATTCAAAGGGAAAGGCGACGACGTTAGCTTATCCCACGGTGAGCTCTCTGCCTACCCTTCCCGGAGACCTCATTGACGCTAAGGAATGGGCTCGAAATTCAAGAGTCCCAAGATATCTAATCCACTAGATATTGTTAGAATTAATATTTTCCAATTGATAAATAAGTACAAATATAGATTTATTAAGGATTAGTGATTATTTCGATTATATTTTGAGTTCTAGATTAAGAAAATGAATGCTCACTATTACTCAAGGCCTGGCATTACTGTCCAGATACCCGAGTTCAAATAATCATCTTCTGCTGAAAGCTCATAAATGCCTAGAATAAATCACAACAATTACTTCTTGGATAAAATATATATGAATATTGATCTTATTCGCGAAATAAGCAAGTTTTGATAGAGAAAAACAATAATTGTTTGCTTATTAAGGAAATTAGACAAAGCATTGCTATGAAATTAAAGCAGAAAATCTAATTATTTCAAGATAATATTATAGCTCATGATATAATATTTCATTGAGAGATTTTATAATCACAGATGAATGTAGAGGTAGAATATGATGAAGAGCTAATTAATTTCATCCCTTTCACAATGGCAGTTCTCCGCAGTTAAGATCTTGTGAGTGAAGCATTAAAATGTTTAGTAATATTCAAAAAAAGGGATTCTTATGATAACATGATTTATTATCATGTTAACTAATCATGACACGTTCAGTCTCAAATGTAAGGAATAATTCAATAAAGCATTTTTCTTGCTATTAGTAGAGAGTAGTAAGTTCTAACATAGTAAGTTAAGCTACCCAGTGTACTTTTTAGATTCTTGAGAGTCAACAGAGTATTTAGTCCTACACTCTTAAACTTGATTGAAGGCTTCGATCAAACTGTCTAGGGTTCTGTTTTAACCATACACATTTATAACTACACTAACAGAGTACAAGGTTTACATTAGAAATACTCTCATGTCTCCTATTCAGTATGGATCAGTAAGGTATTAAGGATCTGAAATATCTACAGAAACTTTTGCTGACAACCAAAATGAAATGTATTTAGATAGCATCGAAAACTAAATAAAACTCAATTTAAAAATAAATGAAAAAACCTTAAAACAAACAGAAAATAATTACCTGAACATAAATAAATCACTCAAGTTTGGTAGGATTTATTGCGTAATATCTATTGCAAGTAAGAGGTTATATAATTAGATAACTCTTTTGATAAAAATGCTTCTAAAAGGTATATTCTGTGATTCAGATAGAAAATCCCTTTTTATTTCATTACGTATGCCTACGATACTCGATTTATCTTTGCCCTTGAAATTTATTCCCTAAAAATTGAACATGAAAGTATTAACTTGAGAATCATAAAATTGATTGAATTGTTTTTTTACCATTCTGATGCTGAGAAACTCAATTGTTGTAAAATTGTGAATTCTTCAAAGTTGTTAATAAAAGAGATAAAATGATAGTTTGAAAGAAAAAAGCCTATGAAAGAAAAAAACTCTCAAATTGGCCATCGAATTTCTAGGGAGTGATTGACTTGTTTGAGGTCTGAGTCTCGTGATGTTCTCTCAATAATTCTGAGATTGGGCAGGTCATTCGTAGGATTTCTGTTTAATAAAAGCGGTTTGTAGATTAGGTTAAATAATCATTTTGTAATGAAAACAATGGACAACCGAATTTCGTTATAATTTTGTCTGAATAGATTATTGACCCTCTCTTGATATCCTTTGGGAACCCATCACTTTTGTGGATAACCTATTAGTATAGTTTGAATCTTGCATTTTTCAATAAGGAATAGATTTAATATTTTAAACTGTAAAAAAACATATTTCTACTTGTTTTGTTCAAGCTCCACGACTAGATGCGCCAAAATTGAAATACTTGAAGTCATATCATTTATCCCAGAGAGAGGAAGACTTTTGTTTGCTCTTCAAGGGCATATATTTTTTTAATAAAGATTTGAAGGGCCCTTCAAATCTGTTCTGAGTAGATTTCATTTGGTTAGTATAACTCGTCCAATCATGTGCAAAAGAAAAATTATAAATGCTCTATTACATTCTTTCTTCTTTGAGAGGAGCGTAGAAGCACAAAATGTCTTTTAAAAAGATTTCATGTGGACAATATTTCGGGAGTTTAAGGAAAAACGAGAAAAGCTTCAACTATGATGAGTTGATTATATGCTGTCATCAAGAGTTGATCAACCTCTTATTCTACATAAACTGTTCCTTCTTAATTGTCACCATACCAGTTTTGTATTTAATCATTAGAAAGCATAAGAAGTCAGACGCGAATAACAAAATCTCCCCAACAAGGGTCTACCAGCCGGCAGCGTGGATATTTATATTTTTCATAATCTCGGTAAACTTTCTTAACGTCCTCGTCGAAATAGTTCATGCCATCTTCTCAGATAGTAAAATCCTCAACTACATTTACAAGACGACCGAGACCATTTCAGGGATCATGTTCTCCATTTTGGTCCTCGATAGATTCGTTGGAGAATATAATTACCGTGAATTCATTGTGCCTGCCAGGGAAACTTGCGAGATCAGCATGGACAGAAATAACTCGTCAAGTTCAGAGCTCAGAGAGTCCTATGCAGCGCAAAATTTACCCAGCGAGGCCCTTGAGATGCGCTGGGACAGGGTTGGATGTAGTGAATTCAGCAGCTGGCTGTGTTGTCTAGCTGTGTCCGTTATTTCAATGTTCATCTCGATTCACTTCCTGGCCATGGGATTTTCCTATTCAACTCAAGATCAATTCCGACCAATTTATGAAAACATTCTATTGGTAAGTGATTAGATTATCACTAGTCTATTTTTGTAGCTTAGATGATGAGTTCCGTATTGACCTCGAGCAAGTGTCTTGATTATATATAAGCGTGTGCTTCCACGATCTATTTAATAATTGAATCAAAGATGTGTGTATTTGCAGCTTTGTGTCTTAATTCAATTTAGACTCTTCATATTAATATTATTCTATGAATGAAATAATAATTTAATTTAAAGAAGAGGAAATTATCATTTTTTCATTGAAATTAATTTTGATTGTCAGTCATTGCAGAAATAATTTTCTCATTTCTCTAGACTGACCACTAATTTAGGAATTTTTGGAGATTCTTGTCAAGAGAGTAAATAACGCATTCTTAATACATCTATCGAATGTGTATCCGTTTTCCTGTGCCAGGATTTGCCAGATTGATCTTGCTTTACTACTAGGCACTGATCAGTTAGTATTTATTCCTAAAATAGAGTTACACAAAACGTTGATATTCTTCTCATAAGAGAAGGATAGTAACATTTCCATGTATTCTTGATTCATATTTGGCCTACAAGAATCCTTAATTTTTATTCCCCACCGATCTTGGTTAAAATTAAGATTCGCATTTTAATTGCACGGATTTTCCTTGGATACTGCATGATTTAAACCAAATTTCTTTGATTTTAATTATCTCCTCTTAATTCTCCAAGTAAATATTTCTATTCTAGTCAAGATATTCTCTTGAACAATGGTGGCTGTCAAGAATTCTATAGAACTAATAATTACAATAGCAAATTATTCTGTTTAAATTGAAATTATCGTAAAATAGGAAAATTAATATGCTCACTCAATATTGATTAAAAACCTTATAAGATGAGTAGACTCTTGTAGACCCAATATACACTACATGAAAATGCTATCGTGCCTCGAATGTATATCCTAGTTTACCATTTTTCATATAAACTAACTGATTGTTAGTGTTATCAATTGCGTGAATTAGAGCACACAAAAGTACTGGTAACTTGACCGCTGATGGCCATGTATACTTTAATTTGAGTTTTTATTTTAGGTTTTCCAAGTCATTATTCCAACCTTTACCATTGCGATTGTGATTTTCGCTTCAATCATTCTCACAATAATAAAAGATGAGTTCTCTTTTCACCCGCCAACTTGGCTCACCTACGTGCTAGCTTCAGTCAACTCAGTTCTCACGATATTCCACGAGGTGCTCGCCTCGAAATTCTTCGAAACTAATATCGACTTATATTTGATACACAGCAAGTTCTTGTATACAACCCGGCATATGGCGAATGTTCTGACGCTATTCGCTGTCAGTAGAACAGTTCGAATGACGACTATATTACTAGTTAGTAGGTTATGTCATTTCTTGCGTCATATTGTCAGGTTTAAATGCAAGAGGAGGATTGTTGAAAATAAAATTTGCTGCAAGGTTTATCGCTTAGAATGTGCCTGTCATTGCTCTTATCAAGAGGACTCGAGCAGTGAGAAATAAAACTCAAGTCAACATGAGAAAGTCTAAGAGTTTACGTTATTTGATTATGTTATTTTATACTTTTAAATATATAGAATATAATTTTTTCAATATTAATATTTTAGCTTGATTATGACATTCTCGGAAATTAAATCAACAGGTACAAATGAAGCCTCTTTTAAAGTTTATTCAAAATCTCAACCCCAATGAAGATATGTACAGGATGCAAAAAGTAGGGCGTACAGATAAAAACCATGACAGAAACGATACAACAGATTCGCGTAATATGCGTCGCATATTTGTCTACCTTTAGTCAATCAGAAAAGACAACTCTTCTTCATTTATTTCTAATTCTCAGATCAATATCTCCCTTTGAGATTTCAAGCAGAATAGAAAACGTACAAACATTTCGTGATTACCATAGAAAATTAATTCATCAGCTGCTTTTGATTTTTCTATTGCCAAATAGAGGATTTCATGAAAGGTAAAATAATAATTGCTGTAAATGAGACAAGTAAGAAATGTATTATGAGAGATGAAAAAGAATAGAATATATTCCCCACACTTGTTTCTCTCTATCACTCTAGAGATTTATTCTAGTTTCGTAAAAGGAGTAATTATAGCTTATAGATTGATGAAGATGGTATTTGTGTATCAGTATTGTTTTATCAAGATATTTATTAATCATATCGTATAGAATTAAGAGACGCTTTAACAACAAATTGTAGGCTAAAATAGATTGAAATAGTTATTACTATGGAAATCTCTAATATATTCATTACTTTCTCAGTATTATAAAGTAATGAATCATTACTAATGATTGACTCAAGATTCTTGAGGGTAAATGAGCTGCTCATTATGAGCAGAAGAAATAAATTCTGAAGAGGTCAAATTAGGGGTTAGTATTATTGCGAGAAATATTCTTAAACCAGTGCACTATGTATTCTGAAGTCCAATCGATAAGAATTTTTTTTATAATAGAACTTCTTTTCTTAGAATTGAGTAGGGTTTGTTTGAACATAGAGTTTTTGTTGATTTTATCCCAGAGATGTTTGCAGATCATCTTGGTTTTCAGTTTCGACAAGATTTTTGAAGTTGAGCCACTGATAAGGTTGGTCCTAGATCTTAGGTACGAGAACTTGGTTCTATTTCGGGTGGCATGAGGATTATCAGTTCATTAGATTATCATTAGAATATGCATTTCTTTCCATTTTCTATTCTTACTGAGCAATTCTAAGAGACTGTTAAACTAAAACCAGGACTAATATTACATTTAAAATGCTACTAGATTGTAATCATTTAATTCTGAAGATGAAAGGAGAGGTTCTCAACTAAATTAGGTCAATTATTGAGAGTAAATCACTAATAGTAATCTCAGGGTAAGATTTTCGAAATTCGAATCTTTGTTGTTATAAACAACTCAGTCATAATCGTTTGCAAAGTGTTTTAAAAAGAAATATTTTTGATATATCAGCAAAATATGAATGAAGATTTGGGAAACTGGTGTCTAATCGAAAGCGACCCGGGTGTATTTAGTGAATTAATCAAGGGTTATGGTAATTTAAATAATTTTGACTATTTAAAAAGGTGTTGAGGGATTAGAATGCGAAGAAATCTACGATATCAACGATACAAGCAATGTCTGTGATGCTGTGGGTTTTATATTCCTCTTCAAATGGGAAAATAATAAGGCTCTAAATGAATCATCAGTCGATGAATCCACCAAGACCGATGATTTATACTTTGCGCATCAAGTATACGCTAATACCTGTGCCACTCAAGCTCTTGTTAACTTGATGATGAATCTCCAAAGGCCTGGCGTCACTCTTGGACAAAACCTCGATAATTTGAAAGAAGCATCAAAAGGACTATCGTATAAAGAGAAGGGATATTTTCTCGGCTCTTGCGACAACATTCGAATAATTCATAACAGCTTCAGCAAGTGAGTTTATACCTTTTTAGTTTTTTCTTGACAAAATGACTTAATCCTTGATTTTTTAGTCAAAACATGTTCTGTCTCGACAAAAAGAACGAGGAGACAGATAAGGACAATTACCACTTTGTTGCCTATCTACCAATTAACGGTTCACTCTACGAGTTGGATGGCTTGAAAAGTAGTCCTATCAAATATTGTGAAATTCCCAAGGATAGTAATTGGATTGAAGCCGCTAAGCCGATCATTAAGGAGAGAATGAGTAAAAATGTCGATGGAAACTTCAGTCTTATGGCCATAGTTCCCGATAAACTCAAATCTCTTGAGCAGCAACTCAGCGCACTCAAAGAAATCGGCAATGCAGACCAAGAAATTGTGACTGCCCTGGAAGATAGTATCAAGTTTAAGAAGAGGGAAAAATTCAAGACCGCCGCTGATATCGCCATGAAGAGACACAACTATCTACCCATGGTTATCAACACATTACGATTGATGGCAAAAAAGAAGATTCTCGTTAAAGCTATCGAAGAGACCAGGCAGCAAATTAAGGCATGAATAACTATTTTTACGCATTTAAATTCAATCACTGCTGTCTAATAAAACTTTATATTGTTATTTTTGTTTTTTGATTTAATATGCAATAGTTATAATACGATATGATTCATATCTCGAATTGATCTGTGTCGTCAAGGATGAATTTGAGCAAAAATATTATAACCTGGCATTAGTCTAAATATTATAATCACTTTATGAATGTTGAGATAGAAAAACATGAAAACGATAGGCATCATTATAACAATTTTTTTCAAAGTGTTAAATTCTTGAAGCCTATTAATAATTGAATTCATTTTTTCAGGTCACCTAGTAAGTAGAGATTCTACTGTAGAATTACAGATTCAAGTGCTGTTTTCACTTTTAATATATAAGTTTGATTTAAAGACTCTTTTCGAATAAATTGAATGTGAAATCATTTTTTAAATGTTTGATTCTCTGTAATTTCAAACTTAAAATGAATTATAAACGATCAATTTTATCTCTAAGCTATAAATTATAGCCTATAATAACTAATTTTCCTTATCTACAAAAAACTATCATAAATATTTTCATGGTTATTAGGTGAAACCAATCCTTTCAGTTTTGGTCACAAAACGATGCAAAAAAAATATTTATTTAACACGAGTACAAAGAAGTTCATTTAACCATCCGTACACACGTTTTGTCTTCTTTAAGACTCATCAGTATAGCTCAGGTTAAAATCAGAAATGAATTCGTAACTCTTCATTTTGAATTCAATGAATTTCTCTGCTAATGGCGTAATTTCTGTTAAATAAATATTTAATTCTTTTCACAAAAATCTTGTGCTTACAATTAGAATAAATTAAATTTATGAATGAATGAAAATCAATGTGCTTTTCAACTGTTAGAAAATAATTTTTTTTGAAGGCATCTTTCTAGAAAAGCAATTTCAAGATATAAAATGGAAATGTAAAAATTAGGTCCTATTTATTTTATAGGATGATCGGACTCCGATCATCGGAGTGACTTGATTCAAAAAGAAAATCTATTCTTCTTGACTTTAGACAATAGTAAACTAAACACGATTCCTCCCTAAAGATTAGGTTGACTAAGAAAACGTATCTTGTGAATTTGTTTTAAGAATAAAAAAATTATAATAGAAATGAAATTCCAAAAAATTAGTGTTTTTGAGTCCTATAAAGCAGATGGTGTATCCTGGTCCAGCATTGAAGAATTCAGCCGGCCGCCTAGGGCGATGATCGCACGTGAAAGAAAAGGTGCACTCTGCAGGGTAATCGTCTAGTTAGTACTCAAATTCGCTCCTTTTTTGTCTCCGACGCTCTCTTTTCGAGATATTCGCCCCCTAATGACCTACTATGGGCCCACAAATTAACGCAGGACCAATCAAACAGTTGAGGCTAGGATTATTACCTTCTAGAGTGGTCTCAGAACATCCACGAAAGTCCTCGGACTGGCTACTTTTTTCCCAAATTCCAGGACGAAGGACTGAAACATTTACGCAAAAAGGCCCAAGATAATTTAAAAATAAGACCTGATAAGTGCGTCTGATGATGAAGCGGGACAGAACTTCTATTAGAGATTCCTGAGTAGTCTGAAAACATGAGCTGATTTGGTTAAATAATAAAGGATTAAAATAAACATTTATTGCTACTTATGAGCAGAAGAGTCAGTTTTCGTAACTTATCGTTCCTGAGATCAAAATGCGATTAATTTTTGAGGGTGAAAAAGTGTTATTTTTTCTGAAAAATTCAGCCGGCCGCATTGCTGGACGAACTTGAGAGAGATTGACTAATGAGAGAGTGGGATAGACTTTATATAGTTTGTGTGAGAACGAAGGTGATTTATCGACGGAGCTTCCATCACGGAACCCTGGGATGTGAATGCTGCCTTTTCATTTTTTAATCTTTTCAAAGACAACTGAAGAAAGGAATGTTCCAACCAATTCCGAAATTAGCCCTGGTAGACTGCCTGACGAAAAGAACTTTGATGGATCGCAAAAAAGCTGAAACTTACAATTGAGTCATGTTAAATGAAGGATAAAAAATAAAAATGAATATTTTTTTCAAAATTTTCCGACAAGGCTCATTTAATCTTCCCTCGCAATTTCCGCCTGATATTTAAACGCATTTCTGGATTCACTCTTCACTCGAAAGATTTTTCAAAGTGATAAAATATAACAAGCAAATTTGGTCTCTCACATCAGATCGAATATTTTTTTTCAAATCATGAGCAATTGGAAAGCTAGAGAAAAAATACAGTTTATTTATCAGGGAATTATTTATTTATTTCATCAATTGACATCGAAGTTTTAAGCTGAGGTTACAAGATGGGCAACGTTTTCCAATAGAATAACGGTTTTCCTTGTGTTACGATTAGACATATTAGGTAATAGTAATACTTTATTTCTGCCTAATTGCAGCTCCGTAATGGTGGTGCTCTGTAACATGAAACAGGAACATTCTGAGGCACTTAGTTAGGTCTTTTCCTCCGATCTTTTTCGTTGCTCTCTTTATGACATCCACGCATTTCTTAGCCAGACCGTTGGATTGTGGATGATAAGGAGGATATTTGGTGTGTTCTATGGCGTTGTGTTTAAACCATAATTCAAACTCTTCTAATACGAAATAAGTTTCGCTGTCAGAGACTAATGTTTCTTGGTACCCATGAACCGTGAATTTTTCTTCTAGCTCATTTATAATGGTAGCAGATTTACAATCTTTAGTGACTATTGCTTCTACCCATCTTGAGAAGCTGTCTACCCTTATAAGGATGTATCTATCATTTATGTGCCCTTCGAAGTCGATATGAACCCTTTCGCCCACTTTCTCACTAGGCTTCCACTCCACAGGTGGTGCTCGAGTGCCCATTCTAGAGAAATTGATAACATTTATACATTTTAACCCACATTTCAATATCTTTGTTGATATTAGGCTAGTATACATATTCTTGGGCTAGCATTTTCATTTTTTCTATACCCGGATGACTTAAGTGTAGTTCTTCTAGAACTTTGGCGCGGTATATCGTCGGAATTACTACTTTCTCTCTGTAGAGGATACAATTCTTTACGATACTGAGTTCTTTTTCTTTTTTGTAACACTTCATCATGTCGAAAATGGCTGTTGGCCAACCGAGGTATTTCTTCACTAAGTTCAGCTCTTCATCTATGAGACTACTTTTCTGTATATCTCCGCTAGTAAGAGGGGTGTATCTAATCACTTTGTTTAGAGAATTTTCCTCCTCCTGATCGAACCGGCCGTTATTATTGCAATAACCACATCGTCATCCGATCTGTTTTCCTTTATTAGTCTTGACAGTGTATCGACCATGCCAAAGTCAATTGTTCTTACATTTTCTTTCTCGAAATCCTAATGACCAAGGAGCATCGCATATAGGATGCAAGGGAACTCAATTCGCCTTTCAGTTTGAATATATGTAACAAAGGTTTATGGTTTGTCGTCCCGAATTTTCGTACCGATGAATTTACTAAACCGTCTATAGCGAATATCAGTCTCAAGCCTTCTTTCTCTATTTAGCTATAGTTTTTCTGCGTACATGATGGGTTGACGATCCCGAATTCATTTTCCTGAATAAGAGCCGCCCTAATCCTATGAAAGCTTGCATCATCTGCTATGATCGTTTTATACTTAGGATCGAAGTTCACTAATAGAGTATATTGAGCTATTTCATTCTTCAGACATTTGAATGCTAGCTATTGGGCTTTCTCCCACTTAAACTCTATGTCCTTATGGGTTAGTTCATTAAGAATCACCCCATATTTCATATATCCTTTACGTGAGGGCTGTAATAAATAACCAATCCTAGAAAAGATTGAAGTTTCGTTTTAGATTCCGGTGATCTCATCTCTAAGAAGACTTTAATTTTATCCCCATACCGTCTTCTTCCTCCTGAGTCAATTATATGTCCCAGGAATTTTATTTCTTTTTTAAAGAATTCCAATCTATCGAATTTAACCTTCAGGCCAAATTCCGATAATCGTTTAAAAAGAAGTAGTAGCTTTCTAGCTAGATCTATATCATCATCATCACTCACTACTAATATATCGTCCAGGTAAGTGATAACTCCTACTAGGTTAATGTAACCTTATTTACCATGTACTGACAGAGGGTAGGAGCTATCTTCAAGCTAAATGGCAATCTCTTGAATCGAAATAAACCCATAACCGTGAGGATGTCCCGTGAATTTGACTTCACAGGGAATAGTAGAAATGCTTCTGAGTCGACCTTAGCGAATACTTTCCCATTCTTAGCGGTTAGCACTTCCTTAATGTTCTTGAATGGGTGTTCACGATTTTCCCACTGATTGTTAGTGCTTCAAGCCATGTTAATACATGCTCGTACCTGGCCATTACCCTTCACTACATAGACCATTTGGGTGGCCCATTCTACTGGCTCGAGATAACCCTTTTGAACCAATCGAGGTATTTTTGCTTCGATGGCTGCTCTTCTGGCCAGTCGTGGTACTACCGCTTTGTGAAATATCGGGGAGGCGTTCGCTACCTTCCTCACTTCCACTTCTGATATGAACTTGCCGGTTGCTTTTTCGTTCAACTTTTTAAGCGTGTCTAGGTCCTCATATCAGAGGTCGATTCCAACGCGACTGTTTTATCTGCGTTGTGGACTCTCTCAATGTACCAACGTTCTATGAGGTCTAGTCCAAGAATGTTCTGAGCTACCTGCTTAGATATGAGTCAATCTCCTTTAGCAGAGATTCCGTCTATCGAGAATACCGCCCTCCACCTCTAGTTTTTCCTAAGTGGCTGTGACAGTGTGACACTAGTGTGAAACTTGAAAATTTTTCTTTTGAATACTTACTTATTGGAGAAAAACATATTTTAAACCTTTATTAGACGTTGGTAAAAATAGTAAGACTTTATAAACAAGACGTTATTCCACACGGATTGACTTAAACAACGTCCATCCATTCCGAGATATTGTTTTGCTCGATAATATAAATAGAATTATATATAATCTCAACCTCGAAAAGTAATATATTGTCAAGATTGAGTGATCTCAAGCGAATAAATTACTTAATGACGCCTTTACTAACCTTGATTACTTCTCTCTCTTGAGCCAAACAGAAGAATTCAATGTTAAAAATTTTTCTGAATAAATTTATCAAAAGAAGTATACTGCAATTATCGAATCTAATTGTGCAAAGTCTGCAACTTAAGCTTCCTTTTGATACATACTCTCAGTAATTTCATCTTCGTTATTTTTATCGATTGAATTTTTTTTGAAACTCTGATGATATAAAATTCAAACATGTCTAAAATAAAACAGCCTTCAACTCGATATCTAGAGAAATGCAAAACGATATTTTCTGTTTACTTAATACGAACAATTTCGTCATCATAAAAATCTATTTGTCATATCTTAGAGTAATATTTTTGATCAGTTTTCTATGAGAAAAGACTCTGAATTCATTTCAATTTGAATTCTTTCTGTTGATGAGATTAAAAAAAATTATTCTAATTTGGTTAGCAATCTGGAACTGCATTAGATTTCTTTGTAAAACAAGGATCATAAAGAAAAAGTCATTAGAAGCATAGGTAAATTTATTTTTTGCCCGTTTTAATGCTACGCTGAGTGCAAATCTCTTTATTTATTACGAGATTCTACTGATTGAATATTGGTAAGTTCTTAGACCATGTTTTCTCTCTTTATAATAGCTTTATAACTAGAAAGCCTTACAAAAATTTGACTTATCATGACTTGTATCATATAATTTATATGCAGAAAATATTTCAAACATGCATATTTTTATGAAATTATATTTTGCCTAAAATCAGTTAAGAAGATTACTTTATTCAAGGCGGTTCATCACATATTTTGGATGCTATTAAGGTTCTGTTTGAACTCCGAATTCTCAATAGAATGATTCGAGAGTAACAATGAATATCATTGGTTGTTGGGTTCAAAAAGAAGGAAAATAATTCAGATTTTCACAAATATGTGAGAATTATGCAAATTCATTAAGATATCGAAGAATATGCGGATGGATATTTTAGCGTTGGAGTATAGTTTTAATTATTTTTATAGCATTTTCCGCAATATCCTCACAGATACTTGAGAATGCCAAGTGAAGTAGATCGTTGATCATTAAGACTGAGCTTGTATTTAATAGATTGTATCAGAGTTTTGATGGTTTTTATAGGGATAAAATTGATAATTAATGTATCTGGCTTATGAAATAATTGATTCGAAAATATATAGAGTTAGATCTCATCGGAAAGATAACGAGATCCTGTACTTGAGAACCGATCGACTCAGAGAATCAGATCCACCAAGATCTCTTTTTTATCTTTCGTTTTTATCATAATTTTATTTCAAGTTTCATTCAAGAAGCGAGCCCCCTCTCATTTCCAAGAGATTTACAAGTTCACTTAGATGTTGAATTAGATGTAATTTAGAAGAATTTCTACTTTTCAATGAAGATGAAACGTGCATGGAGTAATTCAATAAAGTATCCATACAATCAATAACTGATCTACAACAAACCGGCTCGGCTCGGATCCCTTTTTAGCCATTCAATCTATTAACCATTTGGATCTATTCTTTATGATATTGATGAACGTGATTTTATCTAAACTACGTAGATTTCTTTGAATTGAATATTATTGCATCAATCGTATTTGGTCAATTAATTGCTAGGCATTCTTAGATTTGATGATTTCGTGTATGAAATGCTCAATTTTTATTGGCTCAAGATAATTCTCTATAAAATTACGTACAAATATCTCCTACATTACTTTGAATAATCTACTGAAGAGAATATGATGTAATTGTGAAACATTCACACTACATATTATAGCGGATAAGAGTACGCAAATTCGAAGTTTCATCATGGACAAGCTAGAGCTGACCAACTTCATCATAGTGTTCTTCATTCAAACGGTCATTTGTATAATTGGAATCATATTGAACTTGATCACCTTTTTTATATTCATCAAGAAAAAGTTCAGTGCAACCTCCTATGTGTACATAATTTGCCTAGCTGTTGTGAACATCTTCTCACTGTCATTGTACATTCCGTTTAGCATTCAAAGGTGAGCAATTATTCAAATTTATCATCATTTTGGGGTGAACAAAATTATTGAAGCAGATGAATTCTGTACTAACTTGCAAGAGAGTCAATTTAAAAGTATCTTTTGTGGATCAAACGAGACACTTTTTTTGTTAAGCGTGCCGATTTACTCACGTCAAAGCAGCAAATAATAGATGTGTTTATGCTAACTGAGTTTGAACCAATTTGAGAAATGAGTTGAAAAATTACAACCCATAATTTGAAATATTTAGCTCAAATCGAATCGATTTAATCGATAACACTCCCCATGTTTCTTTCCAATGCTGCGGGGAGATATTCATTGATTACGTCTAAAACGCGATCATTGGAATTATCAGAAATCACCCCATTGTTGGGAAAGATCGTGCTTAAGCTCAAACGGATTACACTAGATACATTATAAAGTTAGTTTCTCAAAAATCTCTTAAAAGAGGATGCGCGTGACGTGCGATATTTTTATTCAAAACTAGAATAAACAAAACTCAACGAGCCAGAATTATCGAATTCTAATAGTGAAGAAACACGAGTTAGATTATTATGAAAGAAAATAATGACAAAAACTTTCTTGTAAAGGTGAATTAGATTATCTCCTCGAAAAAACATCACCCAAATTGTTGATGATTTCATCTGAAAAACATCAATCTCCCATATATGAAAATACAATTTCTCCTCCTTCGTTTTTCTCAAATATCGAAGAAGAATTTTTCTATTCCCTGTCTTATTGAGTAGATAGATCAGCACCTTTCATTTTAATACATTTCAGACCTTGGAATCAAGATCACATTTAGCCAATCTTTCGCTATTGTTGCTTAAGTTCTGAGCAATCAAAAGTTATTTAGTTAAGCTGCCTCAAGTAAGCTTGGGATATAATCAAGATTCATTCTCTAGTTATTCATTTGAAAGCTCTATATAATATGATATCTCAACATAAAAAGGAAAGATTTTCTCAGGCGTCGCAATCCGACTCTAGACCATTTATTGAAATGTAAATAGGACAATATATTCTCAATTTAGTATTCGTGTCTGAGGGTCTTTCATTGGATTGGACGCATGAATCAATGCACATTCAAAAGTTCAGGAATCTATAAATACTTTATTTCATTATATCGGCACTTGCGTCCAACCGACTGAGATACGCCTGATCAAAGTTTACCATAGAATTTGTATATCAAAATCATAAGTTATGATTCAGCTTTATGAAGAATTTCATTGTCAGGCGTTGCAATTCCCCTCTAGACCATGTTGGTTTTTATTTGTTTTTCTAAATCCTTTAAGACTTGATTAATAGATCATGATTTCATTGTTTAAAACCAAATGAAAAGTTTTAGATCATTCGAAGGATTGGAAATTCTGAATAAACAGATCGAGATAATTATGTCAATATTTATGTCAAGTCTAGAATGACTAAGTGCATACTCTCAGGCCTTAATATTCTTCAAAGGGAGTAATAAATGATTGATGAAAGGAGGGGGTGGAAGCTCTCTGTCCCTTTGCCAGCTACATTGTTTGATAAAATGATTACAGTAGGAAAGAACGCTATGTATCGCATTACCAATTACATGCAAAAATACACACAATAGAGTCGCATAAGAAATCAAATATCTTCTCTTGAATCATAGATAATAACGTTACTCAAATTATCAAATGTTTTCTCCCTTTCACTAAATAGACTCGCTTTATGAATTCGTTACAAGAAGAAAAACTCAGGTTTCAGGACTAGAGAGTGATGTTCTATCATATTAATAACTCAATAACTTTATAGTTAGTTATAGAATGCAGCTCATTTAAATCACAGAAAAGTTGGATCAAAATGATGCAAAGGAGTTTTAGTAACTGCAAATCGAAATTTAGAGATGATTATATCAACGAGACGAAACTCGTTGTATTTTACTTTGTTTATAGTACACAAGAAAATTTCTTTCAAGGAGTAAGGAAATAATGAGGAGCTCTAGAAATGGAATATTATTTGATTTGAGGATAGCTTGATTGATAATATTCGGAGAATTAAATCAACATTTTGATAAAATCTAGCAAAAGACTTGTCTGCTTGTCATTCGAGTGAGGGTGTAATTGCTAGGAAAGATGGGATTTTTATCTAAAAATAATTAATCCTGAATCGCAAAACTCTTCAAGTACTTGATTTTATCATAGAAATGTCTCTCTTTTTGATTGTTTTATCATCTACATAAGATCAGAATTGGATTCAACTTGAAATGAATGAGGAAGATGATACTGATATTACTGTAGATGACTTAACAGTTTAGATTCTGTATCAAATTTATTACAAGTTGTAGTCTTCTCCTTATTTCAGCATCTTCATTATGGATTTGACTGATCTTGTAATTCCGACACGCAATTTAAAGATATTAAATTTAAGTTGTAAATTTGACAAAAAATAGCTCTCATAGAGTACTCGAACGGCCTAATTGATAGAGTGGAAAATTCAATAATCCGTATAATTTCATAAATAGTGTCAAAGCTTACACTTGACAAATAATAACTTGATGTAGGGAGATAATTAGAAATGATTAGAAGTAATAAACAAGACAAGCACTAGGTGAGTTAACCATCTAGGATTCTGCAGTGGAGAAAAGTATTCTTAATAGTTAGAAACATGGATCACATTATATTTATTTTGCTAAGAATAAATTATTGCTTATCAACAATATAACCAAAACTGGGTGGTGGTCGACTATTCATCATTATTCAACTTTTAACTATAACTATTGGAATTTTAAATAATTCGATAGAATTTTGGACAGGAGACGAATTTCGTCAAAAATATTTAGGTATTTATAATGAGATGTGATTATTGGTTTTTGGAGAGAGAGAGCAATAACAGTTAACAAGGTTTATTTTTGCCGATTTTCATTCGAATTTTACATCAGCTAGTATGATACCGATTTTTAAACCAATAATTGAACGAGGTAAAAGTCTGATGCAAATCGGTGAAAATATAGCTTGTTAACTGTTATTGCTCTCTATCCAAAAACCAATAATCATGTCTCATGATAAACAACTAAATGGATACAATTTATAGAAATTTGCAAAAATATTTGCCCCCTAAATATTGAATAATAGTTAGCACAAGTTTAACTATTCATTTGATCAGAAATCGGAATTTACAAATTTTTTAATTAATTGAAACCTTATTTTGTTTAAACGAATTAATTGACTTACTGATGAAACCTGGGTAGGCATAAAGTAGGTATTCTATATCTACCTGCCATTGAAACCTTAGGTTATCAAAGCCAAATATAACACTTGAGAACGTATTTCAGTGAAATATATACACCATGCAACGGAACTGAAAAAGATCTAATGGCCTTAATAGGAATTTAATGATTGGAAAGCAGAATTTATTAGATTTAATTGATATTATTTCCGAGGAAATCCATTATAATTTTATTCACTCAGCGGGTCACATTGAAAACAATTATCTGATAATTTATCTAGAGGATATGATCTCATTTCCTTGATGAAATAAAATTATATTACTTACATCGAATGGAGTAGCAGAAATGAGTTCTCAAAAGTTGTACAGAAATTTGAAAATCTGTTTTTAGTTAAACAAGAGATTGTACTTCCAACAATTGCAACTTCTTAATGCTCCGCTTTAATCACGCTTTATTTATCTTAGACTCAGGAAGGAAAGCTTTTCTATTTATTTGCTTATGACTCGGTGTACGTCAAGCGTTTATTTACAAGAATTGTAAAGTCAGCTAGGAGATTAATAAACCAGTGTTTAACCGAGAAAAAATAGAGCAAGGGTTTTGTGCTATGTACCATAAACTGATTATTGTCAAACGAATAACTAAGTAATCATTATTATGACTCATCCCTATGGCGACCAGAAATATGAACTGCGATTTTTAAAAAATGAAAAAATATGTAAAATCAATAAATTTACGAATTTATTGCAAACTTTACAGCTGAGAAGTTTCCTAATTTACTGGAACTCGTTAGGATAAATTCTAACGTACTTTGAGATACTTAGATAAATACGTTTTTTCAAGATTGCTCTTCTTTATGCATCATTCAAGGACACATTTTCAAAACAAATTATCGTTTGGAAAGAGTTAATACATTGTTAATAAAGATAATACTAGGATGATTAATGTATAGACTATTAATAACCGCTACTAAGAGGTTGGTTCAACGATTGAAGGTGAATTAATTACACACGATAGAAAATTATAATCACCGTTAATTATGGAAAAAGTTCAATTTTATAAATATGCAAAATAATATGTCAAAATATGCAAATGCATCTTTTCTACTGAGGCCAACATAAAATTTATTTTATGGCATTCATGTGTTTTAACATCTACTCTTTAAGAATATCAAATAATAAAAAATATGCATTTGGTCATAACTTTTGCCTTTTTTCCAGGAGCATTTCTAGACTCTCGAATGTCGATTTTATTGATCAGTAGTTCATGTAAACTAAGAAAAACAACTTTTGTAAAAAAAGAATTTGATAACTCATCAGTAGGGCTACCCAATGGACTAAAATGGAATTTTTCGCGACTATTTTCACAAATAAATTGTTAAAAAGTGATATTTCATTCCAATCAAACACTATCTCACCACTGGATATCTATATCAGCTTTCAGGTGTTTAAGAGTTGCCATGTAATTATACAATCTCTCATAAATACCTTTAATTGGTTATCAAAATGGACTTTTTCGACTTTTTTCCAATCAAAAAATGGACTAAAATCATTTCTATCAAGAGACTATT
>JJOG01001618.1:0-19210 GCA_000715275.1 Gyrodactylus salaris
TATGGCAATCGAGGGACAAACATTAACTCTGAGACCCCTTCACACATCGTAAAATGAGGGGGAAGGGGCAGAGGATTTAGGAGAGAGTTGATTAACGATTTTATAAAATACCATCAACATTTAAGACCGATTTTAAAGATCTAAATAAAAAATTAAAATATATGTTTACTAGAGAAATGGAATCAGTAAAAAAGGGCTTTAATTTGGTAATGGAATGAAGTAGAACATGACATCAAGACATTTTAAATATTTAATTATAAATGTTCATATTACTTATAAGTAACATGAATAACTTTGATATTGTTGATAAACCGAGTGTGATTTCATACACATAAATCTGGAGGACTACTGTAGCTTTATAAAAATTAATACAAAACCCCTTAATGCCATGAAAATTTACAAATGAATATAGAGGATATCGGCTCTCCTTCTCCCAAAAAGTTATGAGAAAAATGACTACGAATGTGACACTGGGCCGACTAGTAAATAGCATGATTTAAAATTGAATTCCTTAGTCTGACAGCTTTAAAGGCTGTGGAGAGAAATATATATCTTGAAATAAGATAAAATAAAGAATTTGAAGATGAATTGGGAGGTACATTAAATAGAGGGAGTGGTTTTAATGGACCCTTCTAGACCTAATATGTGTAAAAATTGTTCAAATCCTCACAAAACCAGTGGCTATAAACAAGATGCACCTTTTTGAACTAGTGCACTATCGTTAAAAAGCTCCGCGCGAGATTTTTGTGCACTAACGTTAAAAAGCTCTCACTTAGAAACTGTATTGCGTTTCAATGACGCACATGAATAAACCTTTTGGTTTCTTGTAATGACTCGTCAACTCTAGCTCAGCCAATCATATTCTCTTTTGGGTCGCGTATTTAAGGTTTCAATCGAGAATGTCCTTTCATTATTCAGAATGAAATTTGACTTACGCATCCAAGGTAGAAATGTTCTCCTACTTGACAGAGTACCTTTCCATAACATACCGATTCTAGCTATATTATACACTAAAGCGTTTTCTATTTACACAGCTATTTTAGAAAAATTATATCTGAAATTGTTTTAATTCTTTAAATTCTAATTTTTTTTATAAAAGTTTCATTTATCTCGGTTTTAGGATCACTTTCCAGGACATTCTTCAAAAATTAATCTCCAAATTAAATGTATTGATTAATCCAGATTAAATAATACTTGACAAATAATAGTTTTAACCAATAAGGGATATGTATAGCTCTACTACTTGTAAGTAGAGAGGCTAAGTTAAAATTAACTTTATGCCTATTAGGCATGGGGTTTTACTCTCTTATGATTCTCTTTATTTCGGATGAATCATAATATTACGTCAGTTATTAGTTATCATTTCAACCTGACACGAAAGTTTTATCTCCTGACCCTGTCTCCAAATATTTCAGATTATTGAAAAAAATAAAAATCATTATTTAGATATTTTTTCATATTATTTACAAAATTTCTCTGCCGATCATCTAAAGTACAAAGGATTAAATGTTACCCAATGATTTTCAGTCTGGTTTTTAGCCTGGTCTGACGAGGTGAAGAGAGACTTGAAGGTTTTATTATTTTTATCTGGTATGAAGTTGGCATCAAACATTGGAGCTTCTGGGTTGGTTGCACACTCCTCTCGTGAAGTCTTGACTGGCTCAGTCTTTGAATCTTCGACGAGTTTACGTTTTGTTTTCAGCTTAGATTTCAAGTTCTCCTTCCTAATCTCTTCCATCTTTGTTGTGTCTATTTTGTCTTCTGGATTGAGTAGGAAGACATCAATTTGCTCATATGGCAAGTCGCACTAGAATAGAGAAGATATTACTTAATTTATATTATCGATCGATGGATTTAGTTAAACAATTTCATTTTTATACTTCTCTAGATTTTATATGTTCGATAGAATTGTTAGCCTCTGATCATAAAATACTTTAAACATAAGTTAACAGCTGCAAATTCAACTTACAATGGGACAATTTTTTTCTTTAATATTATCAAGAGCTCTTTTTGACAAAACGCAGCCACATTTCCATAGAAAGGCAAACTTGAATGATCCGTTCATGGATAAATGGTTAATGGGGCAACAGAAGCGTAGATATGTTGACTCGTCAAACTTCTTCCTAGCATCCTCGTCTTTCTTTAGCTTCAACTCTTTTACATCTTTCAACTTTTTAATGTGAGTGAATATATCTTGAGTTTTCTTCTTTCTCTCCATCAACAAGTGAATTATAGACTCTTTATTGTATAATCTTCCCTTTTTACAGGCAACAATTGGCAAACGTAGTGGGTCCTGAGAGATTGTACAATGATTCCATTCAGCCAGGTGCACATCATCTTTATTGGCTTTCTTTTTAAATGATTGGTTCTTGACCATTTCACTCCTATGTGGAATACTGCCTCCATCTCCTCCCATAATTTAAAATATTCGCTTAATTAAACAGGCACTAGCTTAAAAAATTTAGTGTTTTATTCGAATCAATTTTCAAACGTGTCAGCCATGTTTTTTCAAAAATCCTCTACTAATGGACATACCATATGAGATTGGATTATAAACTTTTAGTGACATAATCATTTCACAACATCCCCATATTCATATTTGGCATAAGGGACTCTTGATCAGAAGAAAACAATGTCATCTGATCAACAGTTGAACACCAACCATCTCCAAGTTACATCTCAGAGACTCACAGACTTGTTAAGTGCTAATAAGAGTAAAATATCTCTCGTTGCTAACCAGTTACTCCTACTGTTACACTCTGAGGAGTGTAGACAAAACCAAATTGTTAATCGGGGTTATTCTTGCTCCTTCAAGCAATGTCAAATGTTTCAAGATGTCCTCCGACATTTGGCCTCATGTCTAAATGGTCGAGAATGCTCAACAGCATTTTGTTCATCTTCTCTCAGGATTATCTCCCACTATCGACACTGCAAATCACTCGAGTGTCCCGTTTGTCAGCCAATAAAGATTCGTGTCCACCACTCCAATCTCATGCAGAGCATAATCAACTTTCAGAGATCTAAAGAGAAGGAATTTCTATCCTCTAACACGAGCAATTCCGTTGATTGGCGTTGTTCAATGTCCAACAAGAAACGCGAAAAGGCAATGAGAACCTTGTGAGTATTTTTTTTGCCAAATTTAGAAATAAATATTTTATTATCTCTTATTCGCTCTAGTGTTGAATCTGTCCTACCAGCTGAAGCTCATTATGCTGTAAATGATTCGCGAATGGAAGCTTTGAAGGATCATGTTAAGCAGATTGAAAGGGACATTTTCGTCCGGTCGAACTCTGTTCATGAATACATCAAGGATATGGCTGGAAAATGCAGCCAACTTATTTCAGAGATGAATAACAAGACACACGATAAACCCGCCTCTCTGAATCCCTCCTCATTAGGGTCCAGTTGCTCTGGAACCTTATCAAATAGTTCAAATGGTAATGTTTAACATTTTTTCGAATTTATTTGAAATTTATAACGATTTTTATTTTAAGAAGGTGTCTCCAAAGATGAAATTGTTGCTAGATTTGAGAAAACTATGGAGAGCTGTGAGGTTAAAATGGATCCTGGAACAGTAAACAATAATGAAGAAGTGAAACAGATTAAACAAGAGCCTCCCGATGGAGTTGAAGAGATCAAGAAAGAACCTGAAGACCATAAGGAGCCCTCCTCAGTTGACGAGAAAAAAGTACCTTCAGTCAAATCTGCAGACACTCCAACCGACTCTAAAGCAGATATTGTGGTAATTTATATTTTTTCTTGAAATACTTTTTCTCTCAATTCTAATTCCGATTCTTTTAGAAGGAAGAAGAGACTGATGAAAATTCTACATCAAAATCTTGGAGCTCAGATGAACTCTGTTCCAACTTTATTCCAATTCTCGACAAGATTTGCGCTGATGAAAATTCAGACCCCTTTCGATCACCAGTTAACTGGCAAGAATTAGAATTATGGAATTATCCCAAAATCGTCTCACGGCCAATGGATCTATCGACAATTCGGACCAAGATTCTGGATGAGAAATACACTGACCCATGGGAGATTGTTGATGACTTTTGGTTGATGTTCAACAATGCCTGGCTCTTCAACAAGAAGAATACCAAGGTCTACAAGGTGTGCACTAAGCTCTCAGAGATTTTCGAAGTCCTGATCGATCCGATAATGAAGTCTCTTGGATTTTGTTGTGGCCGTGAGTACTACTTCCTTCCGCAACTTCTTAATTGTTGCACTGTGAACATGTGTCGGATAAATCGCGATGTCACCTATTATCAATTCAAGAACGAAGAGGCCAATAAGCGCCCGAACCTCGTGCTAGACCGTTATCAGGTCTGCGATCGCTGCTTTAATGACGGCTGCGAGTATGTCGGCATCACTGATGATACGACAATTGTGAACGTTGCCAAGTCAGAGTTTGAAAAGCTCAAGAATAACATTAAAGAAATCGAGCCCTTTGTCAAGTGCAGCGACTGCGGCCGGAGATGGCACAAGATTTGCGCTTGCCACTCAGAAGATATCTGGACTAAAGGCTTCATTTGTGTGAATTGCACCAAGAATAAGATCAACAAGAAACCTGAAAACCGATTTACCGCCAAGAATCTGGCCAGCTGCAAGTTGAGTACGTTTCTTGAGAATCGCGTCAGTGGCTTTTTAAAGAGGAACGGCCTCAACAATGGAGAGGTTATTATTAGAGTCTTGGCAAGCGCCGATAAGGCTGTCGAGATTAAGCCCGGTATGAGGTCTAGATATTGTGATACTAAAGAGATTTCAGGGCATATTCCCTATCGAATCAAGGCGATATACGCCTTTCAAATGAATGACGGCTACGAGGTATGCTTCTTTGGTCTCCACGTACAAGAATACGGCTCAGAATGTCCCCATCCCAATACCAGAAGAGTCTACGTTGCCTACTTGGATTCGGTATATTTCTTTCAACCGAAAGAACTGAGAACCGACATGTATCATGAAATACTCATTGGCTACATGGACTACGCCAAGAGACTCGGCTACACTGCTGCTCATATTTGGGCATGTCCTCCTAGTGAAGGTGATGACTATATCTTTCACATGCATCCTCCTGACCAAAAGATTCCAAAGCCCAAGCGTCTCCAAGAGTGGTACGCAAAGATGCTCAAAAAGGCCCACAATGAACGTGTCCTAGCTGACTATAAAGATGTATACTCAGAGGCTATTGAGACTAAAATCTCTGCAGCCACTGATGTGCCCTACTTTGAAGGGGACTACTGGCCGAATCAATTGGAGGAAATCTTTAAGGAAGTCGAAGATGAGGAAGCGAAGAGGAAGAAGGACGCTGCCAACTCCGGAATCATCGAAGATGAAGGAGACTACGAAAGTGGGGGAAATGATGACGTCAGTTACCTGAATAATGACAAGCCATCTCCTGACAACATTCCCGGCACCCCCAACTCACAGACCACCTCCTCGGTGGGGAAGAAGCAAAAGGCGAAGAAGAGGAAAATCAAAAAGATTACCCACGGAAGTGCCAACGGAAAAAGGAAACGGGTCGGTGCTAATGGAGGAGTCTCAACAGATCCCAAGGCTGAGATTAGCCGCAAGATTCTCGACGCTATGGAGAAGCACAAAGAGAACTTCTTTTCCATCCGCCTTCATCCCCCGAGTACTGCAGCGAATCTGGGTCCTATCAAAGATCCAGACCCCTTGATTTCCTCAGAAATGATGGAGTGTAGAGACAACTTTCTGAATAGATCACGTGACAAGCATTTGGAGTTTAGCACCCTGCGAAGGGCCAAATACTCAACATTGTGCATGTTGTATGACATACATACAGAGGATAGGAATACTGTCATCTACGCATGTAATAACTGCTCAGAGACTCTGGAAGGTGTCATTCGTTATCACTGCAAGGTCTGCCTCGAGTTTGATCTCTGCACCAAGTGCCATGAGATAGTCAAGCATCCACATCAAATGCTCAAGATATCCGCAGACGGCAAGGCAAGCGGCACTGGAGCATCCGCTCAAGAGACGCAACGTGAAAAGATTAACCGCCTCGTCAAGGTACTGAAACATGCCAGCTTTTGTCGTGATGCAAACTGCCGCTTTGGCCATTGCAACTTTATGAAGAAGCTCATCGAGCACAGCCGTGTCCACAACATTCCCGACAAGAAGAAGTGTCCGCATTGCGCCAGAGTGTTCACTATCTGCATTTACCATGCCAAGATTTGCACAGACTCCAAGTGCACCCTTGTCCACTGTGCCAAGATGAAGATGAAAATGGAACAAGAGCAGAAGCAGCAGCGTCTCCAGCAACTCAAGATGCTTCGTCGTCGTATGGCCGCTATGCAGAGGAATAACAACGGCATGACGCCGAATCAAATGAACAACTGGCAGGGCAACAATACAGTCTCTAGTCCCGGCATTCAGGGCAATCCTGGCCCTTCACCCGGCCCCGGAATGAACAGTCAACCGAATACTCCCTACGGCGGGCCCGGCTCCGCTGCCAACTCTATGCAGAGTCCACAGCAGATTAATTGCAAAATGCTTCCCAATATAACACAGAATAACTCAAATCCGAATAGCGTCATGTTGATGAATAATCCCTCCCCTGGGCATGTTAATTGTAAGTTGATTGTTGATCTATTTTTATATCACTTTCCTCTATTATTCCCTTCTCACAGTGCCCAATCAAGTACCATACTCTGGAGGAAATGTTCAGAGCCAGATGCGAATGTCACAACCCAATCACATTCATCACATGAGTGAGTCATTAGTTTATTGTTGTCTTTAAAATCCTGCTACTACTTTTCTATATATATATACATCATTGTACTTGATGGTCGAATATGAGAGAATATTAATCAAATTTCTTCCTTTTAGATCCCAACAGTAATCCTCCCAATATGAGCGTTCCATCGGGGAATAGCAATTTATTAATGCGCCACAATAGTAATCCCAACCTGCTCTCTCATCAAATAAATCCAAGTAATAATATCAACAGCAGCAACAATAGTAACATGCCCCACATGCAGCAACAACACCAGCATTACTCGGCTACAAACAGATTTCCCCAGCCTTACCATCATCAGCAACAACAATTTCAGAGTGCCCCTAATAACATCAACATGATGCAGCCGAACCACTCCCACCTCGACCATCATAGCCTCCAGCAACAGCAGCCGATGATGCCGCCAAACACCTCGAATCCGCTACATATAAACTCTGGTGCAGTGTCCAGTCAACAGCAGATGCTCATCCAGCAGCAGCAACATCGAATGTCCGCCTCGGGTAATACCAGTGGACAATATCCTCAATCGAATTGCACCCCCAATGCACTGCCCTCCTCAAACGGTCATTCCCCCTTTATGCTACAATCCAGCGGCGGTAATGGCGGAAGTGGTGTGGGTAATACCACCTCTGTTGGCCAGTTGACCCACGAGGATGTCAAGACAGTGCAACAAGTCATGAGCACCTTCCGCCAGCAGAATAGATCCATCCAGGAATTCCAAATGTGGCTGAATACCAATCCAAATTACATGAAAGCCTGGCAATTTATTCACCACCAGCAACAACAACAGCAGCAGCAACAACAACAACAGTTCCTCAACACCCAACAACAACAACAGCAGCAGCAACACAGCAATTGGATCCCACCACCACAACAAGATCACATGGGTGCACAATTCAGGGAGAAGATGGTCCAACAACCGAACAGCCTCAGACAGATGAATCCAAATGCTGGTCCCAATGCCCGCTTCATAATGCCGCCTGGTGGGAATAACAACGGTGGTAATATGATGCCCAATAATCGAATGATGGATAACAATAGTACAACCTCCCTCTCGCAACTCTTGTCGCCAAACACTGGGGATAATCTTCCCCAACACCCTGGCCTCTTACAACAACAACAACACGGCCAACCTCCGGGCATTAACAATATGAACACTCCCTCATCAACCTTTCATCATCATCCGAGTAATAATAACAATTCTGGTTACAAGAATTAAGACCCTCGTTGGCGCCATTGGCCGTTTGAGATTTTGTTGTTATTTTCCTCATTTTCCACATTGGCCTCATTACATAAAGGCCTTGAGTAATTTATTTGAAACCCTCTCCCTTTTTCAGAATAATAACCTCCCTCTTACCTGATATAGACATCTCTCCCTGGGTCCTAAAATATTGAAAATTCTATTCAATACGGCTGTATTCATCCAAAAATACCCCCATGTCTCTTCGCCGTCAAGGCGAATGGTCTTTTTGTAAATTATTTTATTACATGAGTCACTTATTGAATTTTTTTTGATAAATTTGTTTAAAACTATGAACGACAACAAGGTTAGCGATTTCCGTGTACATATTATATCCTTAAATGAAATCGACTCTCATTGTACTTATGGCCATATTTGACGCCCCTTTCCCTATATTGCCCTTTCTTTCCAAGTAAAATTGCACAAATCCAGAGAAGAAGGCGAGAGACAGCCTAGTCCATTTACCCCCAAACATCCCCAACGAATAATCTTATGCGTGTAATTAATTTTTAACAAGACAAATTTTACTTGTGAAAGCAAAAAAAATGTACAATTTCACTGGATGGAGAAAACATGGGTGTCAACTACTTTTTGAAAGAATGTATATCCAAAGTTTTTATCATGATCCTAGATTTTATTCTATCAGATTATCCTTTTGTGAACAATCATTTATATAAATAATAATTTTATTTCGAAAACACAGTCTCTCAATTCACTTCATCTTGTAATCTTTAAAAATTAATGGGATACTTGTAGTAAAAATGTATATAAAAATAATGTAGATACATTATTTCTTCAGGGATTCCTCAACATTCCTCTTATAAATTGCCATAAAGCCGACGACAAAGGCTTCTAAGTGATAGATTGGTTTCGAACCTTGTTTCATCCTAAATTCATACTCTCCAGCGATTCTGGCCAACTTTAACCGCACCTTGTGATCGCAGACCTCCAACAGGTTATCCACAATCTCCCTCATAATCACATCCGGTGGGATGCAATGCGTTAGTAGATCGTACAACCGTCCCCTTATTTCGAGAACCTTCTTTGGACTCTGCTCGCTTGTGATCATTTTAGATGTCGCTTGAAGGTACTTCTTCCAATCGGGCTCTGATACAATCTGATCCGGTTTCATTGGTGTGCACTGAACCCGGGCAACCTCCGCCATAAGAATGGCTCTGCGGAGATTTCTATCTGAAGCCTTGGCTATTTTCTTGGCCAAATCAAGCGGTATTTCCAGAGACTCTTTTTGACAAATACCCTTGAGAACATTGACAATATCGTCCTCTGTTGGGGCACGAACTCTGATCAAGAGGCAACGCGAAAGAGTAGGCGAAATGATTCTACTTGTCGTTTCACAGCAGAGTATCAATCGACAGGTGTTGACATGCTTTTCCATCGTTCTACGCAAAGCTTGTTGAGCCTCCCTGGTCAGCCTATCAACATCATGGAGGACGACGACTTTGAAGGAGTTATTTTGACTCTGATCTAGTTGTACTGTCGAGGCAACCTGTTTGATTAGCTCTTGAATGACCAATCTATCGTAAATTCCAGCATCGGTCGGATTAACTTCAAGGTGAAAATTACTGGAAACAGTAGCGATTTCCATTTTCTTCTTAGACGGTGTTTGATAGTTGTAGTTTTCAAGGCGGAGTTTTGTTACGCTGTTGCCATAGAGCATTTTTAAAATACATCTAATCCTCGTCTTCTTTCCTGCACCACTAGGTCCATAGAGCAGGAGGTGAGGAAAATTTCCAGAGTCTATGAGGTTTTTCATCTGAAAGTGTATTTCCCGATTGAAATCAAGCTTATCGAGACCTTTAGGGGCATGTTTATCCAACCAGAGCGGCATCCGAATTATAATTTAACTTTTCGCAGTGAGTTTAAACAAAAATTAAAAACAAGATGAAAATATTTTGTTTGGTAACATATTCATTTTGAATTTATCAAAATATGGCGAGTTTGTAAGCATGACTCAATCTAATTAAGATAATAATATTATTGTTCTACTATTTCTCAACAGGTCAAATTTTAAGGAACAGCCCGCTTATTCTGTTTACGTTGGAAATCTTCCTGATGGAATACGTCAATCGCATGTTGAAAGTCATATCTTTGTCGGCCTTGGTGTAAGCTATTTGACCTACTCAAGAATTATTCATCGATTTATTTCCCATCTCTCTTTTAGGTTGAAAGTGTCAGACTGGTCAAGGATCGGGAAACGGATAAATTTCGGGGCTTTGCATACGTTGATATGAAAACTGAAGCTGACTACAAGGAAGCTCTAACGAGAGATGGAACTGTTAGTTTCTATTAAATCTATAACTTTCTTTGATGTGTGAATAACTATTCTTGAATTTAAACTGCGTAGCAAATATTCAGGCATTAATTGTACCATGAACAATTGTACATTGAGCTTTGAAATATTTCCCATTGATCGATTTATATTTTTAACTCTAAAAAGGTTCCTCAAAAATATTTAATAGTAATTAATCTAATTACTAATGCCCTGTTTTAGATGTTGAACAATAGACCCATTCGTGTAACACCATCTAACAATCGAAAGAATCAGAATACACGTGGTGGCGGTGGTGGACGCGGCGGGTCATCCGGTGGCGGTAGTTTTAGTAATAATTCCGGCGAAAGAGGTGGATACGACAACACAAGTAGAGGAGGTAGCAACTATCGTGACAATGGCAATAGAGAGGGCAATAGAGACAGTAATCGTCCCAGTTATGCGAGCAACACTCAAAGGAATTGGAATGAAAACAACCCAAGAAATGGTCGCAATAATTCCCCACGCTACTCGCAAAATCCTAACAGTACACAAAACCTCGTAACTAACGCTAACGGTCCGAGGAGGAGCAATTTTCCAGGTAACTTTCAAAGCCGTGGCGCTTCCCATACCTCTAGGGATACCATAAACACAGAAGAATTCAAATATATTGACGATCCCAGTAGGCCAAAGATTAAGATACAAAACCCAGAGGCCATACTGAACGCCAACGTTCAAGAGGACCTCGCCGAGAAGTTCAAAAGAGACGTTTCCATCTTTGGGGAAGGAAAGCCCCGGGAATCTTCACCCGTTCGTCCCAAAGAAATTAAGGAGCAATCATAATTTCTCCGTCCCCCTTTCACTGCCCTGAAAAAAAATAAATATTTAACAAAAATATCATAAACATAATTCTTACTTTCGTACACATACGCGATGTATTATCCTTTTGATAGTTAAATCCTCAGAATTATCTGATGTATTATGGTATTTTTCAAAAATAAACATTTGAAAAATCTTTTTTTCCCCAAAAAAATAATCTCTTATTAAAAATCTCAATATGTGGGCAAAAATCTCGTTAAAAGAAGTATATATTTTTCCAATTTTCATAACCCGGAGGAAGTCGATGGAAATGCCATATTTTTTCTAACAAACACCAAAAAACCTCTCATCCTCAGAAAAATCTGAATAAAGAACTTAATTGAAATATAAATTTCTTTCTTATTACACTGCTAACGAAATTGCCCATTTTCACTTGAAATTCATTGAAATTTTGAGTACTTTTTACTGAATAAATCCATGATTTCGTTACTGAAGTTCTTAATGATTAAATGAGATACAAGCTCAACTAATTACCATTTTTTTAGACGCTTTGATAGATGCCAAGAAAGTACTATTGTGACTACTGTGACGTGAGCATACCTAACAACGTGAATAGTAGAAGATCACATGAACGTGGATACCGTCATCACGAAATAAAGATGCTGTTCATGAATCAGTTCGGTTTGTCAATACTATTGACTCAATAATAGAATTCCATACTTTTGAGCAAATTTTAACATTGCTACTCCCAAGTAACCCATCTTATTATTAATTTAGATACACGGATAAAGGTGGAAATTCCTATTGAAATTGACGAATCAGCAGTGAAAGATTTCCTCGTCAAGATTGACTCCAAATATAAATAATCTGATTTATTACATTTTTTAAATCTCGAGCCTTTGAAATGAGACATAGAAAGGAAACTAAAATTTATTAACCCAAATTAAAAATTGTTTAAATAAATAAATTATAAAATGATGAGTCATTGAGTAGAAAAAATAATAATGATTGAAAAAATTCTCACAGTCAATTTTAAGGGTATAAAAAAGAATTCTTCTCATTGTTTCAACAAGGTTTCGGTAACAGCTGCATCCCAGGAGATGGTGCTCCAATTAGCTCGATTGAATGTGAAAGTGAATCTCACTCGCAAGATTTTGAATACTCTGCGAGAACTCCTCCAAGGACAAGAGGTCAATCTTTCTAAGCTCAACCTCTGAGTTGGCCATGATGCGCTTAGTGTAGATGACGTCATTGAGTAGGAGCTCCTTTTGCCTAGTGCCCAAATTGGAGGAATTCGACAATCTTGGGTTGTTGCTTAGGAAGGCTGGCAGGAATTGCTCTTCAAAGTAGTCACTAAATTAAAATGAGGGTTAGTTTTCTACTTGATATTGTCTCTAGTAAGACTCACGATTTTCCATTATCAAACAAGAGGGTGTGCAGAGTGAAAATGAGTGAGTCGATGCACTGGGAATGATCGTTGAAAATAATTCGATTGAGAATTGAATAGGCAAACTTTTCGGACCAGTTCACCTTGAAGTGATTGAGATCAAAGAGCCTTCTAATGCGATGAGCCTCATCGAGGAGCTAGAATGAAAGAGAGTTGGGCTTTAATAGGGTCCATTCGTTGTTCTATCTTATGGGACACCTTGAATATAAAGTTCCAAGTAAAAGAGTTCTCAAATTTCTCGCTTTCCAAAATATTTCACGGATTGCACCATTCTCTAGTTAAAAAATGCGTTCCAATGTATACCCATTAAAGTGTTAAATAATTCTTTGAAATATATTTACCTTTAAAATGACTTGAATAATACCGCTACTCGTCTGTCTCTCGTCCAGTCCAAAGTAGACGAGACTGAAGATTGCATTGAAAAGTCCAACCTGTGTTAGTTCCTTTTCACATTTTCGGCTATTATTGAAGACGGTACTAAAGAGTTGATTGAACGAGTTAATCAGAATAGCTTGTAGTATTCTAAAGAAGGTCTGACAGCATTCCGGTTCATTACTAGCCGCACAGAGCATCAACTTCTCAGCTGAATCATCACTCCCATCATAGAAGGCGTCCACGTCACTTAGAGCTGGCAGGAGGTTGGTGAACAAGAGCTTGAGTATCTCAAGAAATATCTTTGGTATGACAGTCTTATTCTCGCAGACATTCAAGAGGATAGAGAATATCTCAATAATACTGTCCTCGCCGAGGTTCTTGATTGTGGGAAAGTTTTCAAAGAGATTGGTCATCAAGTCAGACAAGATTTTAATCATCATATTTCCGCTCATTAGAAGTGTGGAGACAACAGAGAAGAACTTTAACGAAGAGATTGTCAGTGGCAGGGAGTTGTTGTTGGTCTGGAACAGATTCATCGAGAGGCGTTCAAATAGGCCAGACTTTTCGAGGACCTTGAGAATTCTCTCTCGACTAGAATTCGGAGCTGTTGAGAGACATGAAAGACACGAGGTGAGCAGATCAATGACTGTGATCATTTTATCTGGCGAGGTGGTGTTGTAATCGAGGTTTGATACGATCAACCGGTTGAATAACTCTTCGAGAAGGACGATTTTTCGTTGAACCGCTTCATCGTCCTCTTTTGACTTGATCTTGGACTCTGATAGGAGGAGATAACTGACAACTGATGTGAGGAAGGAGGCTTGCACATTCTTCGATGATAACTTGCTCAGCCGATTGTAGTCGGAGACAATTTCTATTATTGAGAGAAATGTATCAACCAGTCTATCTGAATTTCTCGTCTGCGTGTTGAGGACCCACTTGGAGCGTGGCATTAGGCCGGCGTTCGCTGAAGAACTATTTCTAGTGAAATGCTGTAGGAGTTTTGCACAGGAGCTCTGTATATTCTCTGACACTGGAACGTTTGCGTAGACAATTAGATTTCCAATCTTTGTCAGGTATGAATCGATCAGTGCATTACCGTTTGTCGAGTTGAGATATAGCAATCTGTCATGTATGAATTCCTCTATAGGTTCTTCCTCGCTTTGTACAGAGATGAAATCTGATGTGTTTATTGTGCAACATGTTGAAATGACTTGACTAAAGAGAATCTCCTGTGATATGGAGACACTGTGGCCTTCTGTGATCCAGGTCAAGATGAGGTTGAGCAGGTTGATCAACAATTCCGAGATCCAGACAACGTGATTCGATTTTATGACATCTCCTCGATTAGGTAGAACCAGACAAGTCAGTAGTCGTAGGTCACTAACCAACTCCAAATGGGAGCCGTAGTCAGTTCGGGATATTCTGGCATGATTTTCCGTGATTCTATTATACAAGAACCTAAAGACTATCTCCATAGATGACTCATAGTCGGTCAACTTTTCCAGGTTACAAATTATCGTGTGAATGAAACGATGAAAGTTCAACGAGTCCTCGATAACTTCAATGACATCAGTGTCTTCATTGAGATCGTCATCAAACTGCACCGTTAGATGTCGTGCGAAGCTTTCATCTGAAAACTTTAACTGACACATTACACTCTCAATGACTGCTGTAACGAAGCCTACGAGTTGTTTACTCACAGTCTGCTCGTTTTTGGACAACAAGTTCAAATGATTACATAATATAGACAGGCTGTAGAGATAGTAGGATAAATTCCTAGTGTCGTATTCATTGTTGATAAACTCTAGGAGTTTTATTAGGAATTCTTCCATTTTGCGTTCGTCAATCTTGCGAATGAATATCCTATTGCTGAGAACAACGTCCAGGGTGTTGATAAAAGATCTCTTTGTCTGATTAACCATTTCAGGAGGTTGCTTATGCGTGATTTGATTCGTGAGATTCATTTTCGTGAGGACATCCTTCAAGAAGGATCCGTTGTCCTTGTGAAATAGAAATGAATTCATGACTATCAGATAGGAAATGTTCATGTGGAAGTTGATATTTATGGCAGCGCGTGGGCTGTGTGTCTTTGACATAATCTCCTGCAAGGAAGAGTTGATAATATGAGTAATCTTTTTAGTATTCAACAAGGAAGATTGCAGAGAGAGGTCTGTATTGATATGTACTGAAATGAAGGAAAGCAGGAGAAAGTAGAAGAGAATGCAATAAATCTTGTCAAAGTACACCGAGTCCAAGTCTAGTATTTTTATCAGAATACTGATGATTTCACTTGTGGCGTTGACATTCTTCAGATTGTAATGCGACTTTTTCGACAAGATTCCAATATAATTGTTGACAATTTTTGTGTAAATCTGTAACAAATCATCAACACTCTGGGCCTCCTGTGAAATGTATATGCTTATGTCTGTGAGGATGGAATTGTCAATGAAGTTTGAAAACTTTTTCACAAAGCTGTAGATTAAGTCAATCTTTGATGAAATCTCATGTTTGAAGAATAACAACCGAGTACTATGATGTGGATTTGAATGTGAGAACTCTTCAAGGATAACACAGAGGAGGACATTGGAGGTAAACCTTTGGTGGTCTGTCAAGTTGTCGATATCCGGAGAGATGAATCTCTCGAGGATCGAGGTAAAGTTGAAAGGCAAGACTAGTGAGATCATGACGGAAATTAGTTTAGCAAATTTGCGCAACACGACGGTCTCAATGGAGTCTGAAAGAAGGGATGGATTGCTCAGGAGCCGATGAAAGAATGAAACGAGTGAATTTAATAAGCCTTCCTTTTGTTCATCTGATAGGGAGAGGAAGTAGGTTTTGGTGAAATTAAGGAGGTAGTTTAGTGAGAAGAATATGACATGCGCGTTGGTTGAATTGAGGAGAAGATGGATGGCTGCCGGTTGGAAGTTTGGATTGTTGAGACATTTTACGAGCTCTGAGTTTATCTCCGATTGGTTGACTGTAGAGGAGTAGAAAACTTTGATTAGTTCTTCAAGATTATCCGGTGTTAGGACTTCCATCAACCCAGGTTTAAGAGTACAATTTATTAATTTATTTAATAATATTTTGAAATATTCACAAATACTAACAAATATTTTTAAGATCTATAAACTTTAAGTAAAGGGGTGATGTTAATTATTTAATTCCAATTTTAAATTATAAAGCCTTCAAAAGGCTTGTGCTGTCTATGAGTGCACCGTTTTACTTCATCCAAAAGCAAATCAAACTCGGATTAATAATTTAATTAAAACTAGGCGTGGACCTGCATTACTGTGGAGTTGAAGAGATTTTTTAATTTTGACGAATAAAAGTGAATTCATGTGGTAAATTTTGCAAAACTGTGTATAATTAGCTCCTCTTACAAAAGGGGTGAGTCTTTCTTGTCAAACTAGTACAGAAAATTAAGTGACTGTCTAAGATAATCTTATTAGGATTTAAATTAAATCTTTTTATCAATTTGAGAATTGTAGCTTTCATTTCGATAAATTTGGATTTTTCATTCTTAATAATTTGCTTCTCATTAAGAATCCTTAAACTAGATCAATTGTTAAGTTGCTTGACATTTTTTATCAACACAAATTAATAGTTTCTATAAATCTTGATAATACTACTTGAAAGTATTAGTTATTAATATATAGTTTAATTTCATCTTAATTTCGTCATAATGATCTGATTCTTTTAGTACTTTTTTCAACTCTACATTTGTCTCAAAACAGTATTACTAATAAGTCGTTACGAATCTTTATAATTATATAGTAATTTTTCTATATTTAAATCAATATTTATTTATTTAAACCGATATTAAACAGAATAATATCCGAAGCTAACCAGCCGTCTTTCATTTATTATATAGATTATAGTCTAGGTACTTGAGACCAATAATCGATAATTTCATCTTTCTATCGCTCTTAGTTCCGATTAAAGTAGATAAATCGATCCAATCTAAAATGTATAATACATGTGGAATTTCATAGTTCCTATTTGAACTAATTTAGTCAATTTTAGTCTTTCTGTCTACCTCAACAATGCCTTGGAATTTAAATTTGATCAAGATTTTCCAACTAGTGACTATGATTGATTGAAATTATGAATAAAAAGCATTGAATATCCTATCGAAAAAAGACCAATCAGAATGTTTAGTTGAAAAATGGGGATATCACGTTTTTTTGAGAAAGATTATTCATTCTCCAAATAGACTAGTGATGCAGAAATCTTTTAGAATTAACGAAAACCAATTTCACGCCTTGGCGAATAAGGCAAAATCCGATGTAAATACTAAAATGGGCCCATTGTGGAAGCGCAGTCCGGACACTGGGAAATGGCAACAGAGGTAACTTTCTCCTTTGTAATCTCTCCAAGATTCTTTATTTTATATCAAAACATTCTATTCTACTATGAAATGGATAAAATAGACAAATCACCGTCTGGAGTTGCCCTTCTAGAGGGGTCATATTGTGAGAGAATGTCGAATATGAAGACTGTTCGCGATGACAAGACTGGCAATTCCCTCGCTGTGAGTTTTTGTTCAATGTGCACTAATGAAGACTCTTGAGTCATGTCAGGGGCAGTAAAAATTTGCGAATTGTATCTGTTTTTAAAGATCTCTTCCTAGCGAAATTACCAATGGGTTGGTTCGTGGGGCTACTCTCAACTTGTAAATTACCATTAACACAAAAATTCGCATATTTACCGCCCTGGTCATGTTCCTAATAAGATTATAATTAAAAGTACTCAACTCTTGCTCATTTCAAAGAGTACTCTCTTTCCAAGGCAAGTGATTAGAAAGCACTCGAGAAAGCTTTCCACCTAATTTACTTTTGAATTATTAAGCCTAGAATGCTTTTTTTGTTCTAATTATCAAGGCACCTGATTTTCTTCCCTTATCTGTTAAAGGGATCCCAAAATTTCAGTTTTAAAGAGTAGTCTAAATTTCTTTAAAATTATTAAAGGGATATCCCAAAAAGTTACAAACTATCTTGCAAAGAATGCCTCTTGGAATTTTTTGTATAAATATTTGTTCTCTGCTCATCAAATATCAATATGCTCATTATATTATGTATTTTTTTTAAGATTGAAGACTTTTTTAAATTTAGGTTCGATTCCTTTTTCTTGGTAAATAGTCTCTTCTTCCCCATTATAACCCCTCATGTGATCACGAAGAGAGTTGGACTCGGCTATGAAACTCAATTAAAAAAATATATATTCAATCCTAAAACTGGTTGCTTGGAAAGAAATAAAAAAAATCGAATCCTATGAAATATTTTTTTGTAAATTTCCATTTTTTAAATCAATATTTTATATCGATTTTTTTCTAGTTTACAATAAAATTTCTATCAAGTTTCACGCCTAAATAAATAATTGTAAGATAGTCATTATACAGTTTAGTATTGATGAAACATCAATTAAAATCTTTTAGATCAAAAATCTCCCTTGCAATGTTACACAGCTATGCAATTATTTTAGAATTTCAATTAAAGATTCGCATAATAGCTCGGATAAATTTCTACTTAGCTATCACCCCTCTCCCTTAATACTTATTACTATCCATTCATTTGCTATGTTAAAGTTATCCTTTTAAACTCCTGTATAACAAAATACCACAACTCATTCTGACCTGGAAAGTAATCGGTTACAAGTAATTCTTATTCAAATTACATGCAATCCTTGAGTTTTAGATACTTTGACGTCTGCTGGCTCATGCGGGACTCATTAAAATCATTCTTTTCTCTTAGCTTCTCTTAAAAAATGTATTTATCACTCCTGACCTCTAGATACTTTTGCATAATACAGGTAGAGTATGGTTTTTATTTACCAATAATGAATTAAAATTTGCATTTATACGGTTTTAGTTTTTGAATGGCCAATGAAAAACAGTTATTTATTACACGTGGAAACGAGAAAACGTTCTCTCCACTAATTCAATGCATGTCCCCATATCTCCTCATTTTTTATTTTGTTAAGGTTTGTGTTAAAGGCACCTTTTGTCTATGATTAGAATAGATGGCTAAATTTTACATTCAGTACGTCGCCTCAAGACGAGTAGTATCCTTAATTCATGACACATTTATTTACTCAAATATATGTAAAATTTCATTCTGAAAACGACTCACTTAACAGTTTTTACATTAATAATTTGGTTACTTAGATATTAATCTAATTTACTTGAAATCTTGAAAAATTTTCAACTTTTAAAGTTGTCATTCATTTAAATATGATTCGAAGAGAATTCTATGAAAAATTGGATTAATATGAATTTACTATCCCGAATGGACTTATATT
>JJOG01001620.1:0-11879 GCA_000715275.1 Gyrodactylus salaris
ATGTATTATGAGAAATGGTTTTTGTTGACAAATTTAGTATATTCTCTAATGTTAAATTTGAAAAATCAAATGTTTTATCTAGTCTTTCAAACAGTGTATGAGATTTTAGGATTTGATCTTTAAAGAAAATTTTGCCATCATAGTAATTTTCTATATTTTTTAGATTTTCTTTTATTCAAATTAGAAAAAAATCTATTATTACCAGAAATATATTTTATAACACTAGAGAAGCTACAACTATTATTATTCCGTCGATTGGGAGTCCCTCATTTCCATCTTTAATGATGTGCAAAGAAACTACCCTATTGTACAACCTATTTTTCCCGAGGTTAAATATAGAAATGAATTCTAGCATATTTTAGAACAATAAAGAGTAAAAAAATAATGTTCTTAAGTAGTTACAGCATATATGAGAAAATAGTATTTGAAGTGTAGGTATCTCTACCCAAAACATGTTCAATGAGATTTTCTGACTCGTTTTGCTAATTTTGTAAGGCTTTACTTCTCTTTCTCTTGGATAAAAATGTTATCACATCTTTGTCAATATGTGTCAAAATTAAGCTACATATCGATTTAATGTTCATTGGGACAAAATCTTTAATGATAAGATTAAATGTTTGTAGTAAGGGGTTTGTAATCTTGTGGAGCGAGTTGAGCCTGTGCACGCATTGAGTTAAAGAAAGATGGCATAGCTGATCCTTCGATATCATAGTGGTTGAAGGTTTACTAGTGCAAGCGAAACTCTATAGGGCAGCTGGATATGAGTCCAATACATTTCGTTGTATGCTTTCCGTTTTGATTAGATTCTTCTTCGTTAGTGTAAGGCTGATCCATAATCGAGGACTGGCAGGATAAACGCTTTGTTTGAGTTGAAGCCGCAGAGAAATATTCTTCGCTAATTTAGTGAGAAAGAGGATCTTCGTATTGGCAGCTTTGTTGATACATTTGAAGTGCTTCTCAAAGCTTAGTTTGTTGTTGTAAGAGATAACGAGGTGGAGCCAAAGTACATAATCTTTGTTTTATCATTGTTGAGACTAAGGCTTAGACGTTAGAGGAATGATCTGATCTGACTAATTTCATCCGATATGATGGAAAGGGATAACTATTTCGGCATCATCAAATTAAAAGTATGCTATTGAGTTTTTTCTTAATTGAAATGCTGCAAAAACCAGGTTAAAGAGCCAGGGTCCAATTAATGATCATTGAGGAACACCTGACGGGATTTTAGTAGAAGCAGATAGTAGGTTGTTGAATTGGACTTATTAAGATTGACAGATGAGAAATTTGAGAGTCTTTCTCGTAATTATGGGATCGGCCTGCTTGGAGATGAGGGCATCGGCAATCGATTGAAATGAAAGCTTTCCAGATATCTAGGAAGAGAACAACATAATCAATGTTCTTAATTTTGATCAATGATATTAAGAATATTAGAAGAAGTAGATTTGACTTTCATGAAGCTATATTGAGTATCGACAAGAAGAGAAATTGTGTTTGAGAGGCGCTGATTGAGGAGTAAGTCAATAATATATAAGAAAAGATTTTCAAGAAACAGATCAGGAAGGGAAAGGATTAGTTCTATAGAGACATCGAGATCGTCCTTCCTTTTTTTGGAATTTGAAGAATTAAGAGCAGATTTTAGATCAGAGAGTGTGAAGTGAATGAAAGTGTTGGGAGAAGGCGATGGAAGAGAAGTCAGGTCGAAGGGATTGAGAAAAGAGATGAAGTTTATTTTTTCCAAGCCCTAGTAGGTAATTTTAGTTCAGAGATAATGCTTTTCTCAAATATTGTATGGGATCGATAACAAATCGATTTTTGAGATTCGATAGAAAGGCGAGAAGAACTAAGAACGATAGAAAAGAATAAGTTTGTGAACCCACTTTCAAAGAGATTTGCTAATCTGTTTCAATAAAAGAGTTTAGCTTAGAAAAGTCAATTATCAAATGAGAAGTTGATGATTCATAGAATTTGGAGTCAGAAGAAGAATTAACCACTTTATGGCTAAATAAGCCTTATTTGAAGCAATGAGTTAGATTCAAGTTGTAAATGTTAGAATATTAGAACAAGGAAGTTACCCGAGCGAGGATAGGTAGCTTGAAAAACTATCTCCTCAAGATTAAAAAGTTTCATAAGGTCTAGAAAAGAATGAGTAAGATTAGATCCCCTTGGGTTATTAGATGGGGCGCGAGATTTTGAGAGAGGTGATTTTGAATGAAATTCAAAGAGAATCAAATCTTAGTAGAGAGAGATTAGGAGGAAAGTAAGATAAAAGCTTTTAAACTAAAGTGTAATAGCTGAGACATCATAGGCATCATGAGAGATATCTGAGTTGATTATTTTTCATCTTGAATTGACGTAGGATATTATTCCCCCACCAACCCTAACAGAGGTATAATTATGAATGTCGTTGTCGCTGAAAGTGATAGTGTCATTTAGCCATGATTCCCTGATTGAGAAGAAACATGGTCTTTGTTGAGAGATTACCTGTTTGAGATCATAGCGCGACGTGTTTGAAAGAATGTTATGAGTATTCCGGAGGATCGATTTGAGCTGTAGTCCTTGGGGACGAAATAACTCTTCGTTTGGTAGGATCATTTCATTTGAGGTAAGTGAGTCATTTGCCTGGGTCCTGGTGAGGACTTTTTTTTGCTTGAGAAGAGATCACAGCAGGATCATACGCTCCAGAAAGTGGTGAACATATGAAATTCGATTGAAGATCAATGTCTAAGTTGGGGCTTATGATATTTGATGGAGCCAGCTGAGAAGGATTTACTGCTCTGACAATCCGAGAAGCAGGAGGTATTTTTTGAGATAGTCACGGTCTTCAGGTGAACTGTTAAACCATCAGCCTTGAGATCTATGTAGAGAGATGAAAGGATCCTATGTAGATTATTCTGTGTATAAAGGCTATGTGTTTATAAGAATTATGCCTCTAAAGATTTATAATAAGCGCCTAAAAAATTCCCGGTCATCCTCTGTACAGTCGGTTGAGCATCCAAAAGCTCTGAATACGGTCTAGGACTAACCCGTGGATTACTAAATCTTAAGATTTGCGTTAAATTTTTATCTAGTCCCTTTTTTAAATAGCTCTATGTTTCGAGTCTCGACATAAAATAATTCTTACTTAAAACAGATATAAAATTGTTGGTTCATTGAAAAAAGATCGACGTAATTATTTGGGTAGACCGATATAAATAACTTTTGATTCTTTGAAAAATATCAAATATTCAAATACATATATATGCTTTTGGTTGCTACTAAGTATTGCCCTACTTATGAGTAATGATATCTAGATGCAATGCTGGGAATCAAGGACCGGGCTCGGATGGAGAAGACAGCACAGAGCTGTGAAGACTTATCCAACGTCATATTCACGAGACAAAAGAATCATTGGGAAGAGTCTCTGCCGACCGAAAGAGGAAGCCAGCTCATAGAACGTATGGAGAGTCTCTCGATGGAGAAGAATCCTAAGGAGACCTTTTGGGAAAATGTAAAAAGCCAAGAGGGGAAGAGAATCTCACAAAAGCCTCCCATTGTCATGGTTAGTTGTACCATTTCTACTTGATGAATAGTAAATTGAAGCTTCCTCAACTCTTGACTGATTAAAGAAGCTTAATGTGGAGTTACGAGATGAATAAATAAGAATCTAGCAAAGATAAAAATACGGGAAATTATTTCGTCTAGCAAGCTAAACTTAAAATATTTTAATAAACAGTTTGCAGCCGAAATTGAAACAACAAAAGATGTTTTTTGAAGGGAAAATAAAGCTTTCTAGGAAGCTTTTGAGTAAATTCATGAAGAATCCCGCGATTCTTGTTGTTCAGGCTCACTTCTCAAGTATAATTGACTTTTTTATTTGCAATACAACTGAATCAGTAATGTATATTAATTTCAAGATTGACACCCCTTACAAATTGTGTGTGTATTTTATCAGTACATGGATTTTATTCTACTGTCTATAATTTTTCGACTGAAAGAAATGGAATATTAAAAAGTCTTTGGTTATGAATCACGAAACGGAGAATTCGTATGACTCTAGTTCTAAATGTTGATATTTCAGTATATTTAGGTTTGGAAATTTAGTTCAGAAATTGTATTAGAAATTCTAATATAGAATTAGCTTAAATTGCACATACAACAAAAACTGACAATAAGATTTGACTAAATATTTTCTTCCCTGTCGTGACTCAAAAATAAGTTCATAAATCCATACTTTTTGTACTCAAAATGAAGGTTAATAGAGCAGATGTAATCCTAGAACTCTTAATTTAAAAACATGATTTCCTTCCACTAAATTTACTGTACTCAAAAATAGTTATATTAATTCAGAAAATAATCTTTAGTCAAATTGAAAGCGAATTTGACTGCTTTTTGTTCAATGAAATCGTAAAATGAATAATCGTTTGAATACTATAAATCTAGATAAAATGTTAAATATGGCAAAAAACATTTTTCTTAATCATAATATGAAGAATTCCTGGATTAAATCCACTCTATTTACCTTCATTTTCGAGTGAAAGAAACCATATCCATCATCTTGGATATTTCTGAATTTTCCTTAAGAAAAAGCTACAAGGGTAAAGAAAACCCTACTGATCTAAGCCTAGAAATTAATATTTTTTCTCACCAAGAACCAGAATCAAGAGATACAAATAAAGCCCCAATGCATTCCCAGTTGTCTTCAGATGCAACCGTTTCCCGGACTGATCAATAAGCATGCAGATTCAAAAGTTCTTAAAAACACAAATAATCAAAGATAATGATAAGAAATTATTAGTTCTTCTAACAACAATAATATTCACCAAAATTGTACAAATGCATTGAAAAGTCGATGGATAATGAAAATATATAAACATGTATTAAATTATGTAACAATCGACAAGAGTTGTCTCTAACAAATTGTCATTCTGTTTGAAATCTTTTAATATCGGGTGGACCAATGTTTATTTTGGGCTTATCAAGAGAGATTTCAATCATTATATCACTATGTCGGAGAAAGACCTCTCTCTCAGAAAGATACTTGTCACTGAAATTTATAGCGATGTTAACAGTGATACTTCCGATGAAAGTTGCCATGAGTATTTCTGCATTATGGATTCCACTGATTCAGAACAAGAATATAACATTCGGCCATTACTCTGAGCACTAGTTGTGAATCTAAGATTCATTCTAAATGTGGAAATTATGAATATTTATCCATTAGAGGTCGATGTCCTGAATGCTCAAATCTATGTTGGTAAAGAAGAAGGTAAAGCCGAACAGAATCAAGAGTTGTGAAAGAGATGACATATCCTTGTCTAAAGAAAGGAAGAACTGTAATTTATGATAACTTTATCACTTCCATAGAACTCTCAGAATATTTGTCCGAGAAGAATACTGCACTGGTTGGGACATGCAGAAAATCAAGAATATTTTTACCAACTTCTTTCAAGAAGGGGTTAAAGATATTAGATTTTTTCGACTCGTGTTGGCCAGGGTGACTGAATATCTGAGATATGCATTGAGATGCGCACCCTGCCTTCGTTTGAGCCGACGTGAAATCAGTTCCGTTATCGGATACCACAACCTTGCGGAGCGCCGTAGGCTGTGCACACACCTCTGAGGAATTTCATGACTTGTTCTGTGCCAAGGTTTTCTACCTTGTCTGAACAGATCCAGTTTGAATATGAGTGGATTGCGATGATGAAATGCTGCCCGTTCCATTATCCGATGTTCGTGTGGACGCGGGCAATTGGCTCACTGACCTCTTTCCATGACTTGAGAGCGTATATGTGCCTGACCGATGAGTTTTTACGCACGTCGAGCACCTGTTGCACCAGGCAATGTTATCTTTGTCAATGCTAGGCCACCAAACAACCTCCGCGCCCATTCCTTCATCTTGTCGTAAAGGAACTCCAAAACAGCTTTTCTGTCCCCTCTGGGGACGACCATTAGCGCTTTTCGAAGTAATGGCCCTTCTGCGACCAATAAATCATCCTTTGCCGATGAGAATGGAAGGAGCTCTTTAATTTATCCAGGTGTTCATCGCATCGTTCTCTGATGATGCTCTTGAGTGGACTGGTCACTTGTTTTGCTACTTGGTATATGACTTGGCAAACACAATCCTTCTGAGACTCTTCATGCGCTAAAATCAAGCGGGAGAATAGGTCAAGTAGCACGTTCGATGAGCCTGATGAATTCTATTTCGAAATCGTATTGCAGGAAGATGACCTTCCTTCTGGCTAACCAGTGATTGACCGTTTTGTTGGCCACTCGTGGGTTGAAGATATACGATTTTGGTCGGTCCGAAATTTGCTCCTCAGATACCTGTGGAACTCTATAACGCCGCATATGAAGGCAAAGGCTTCCTCCAATTGAGTTCATGTTCGTTCAGTTTTCTGCTGACGTCAACTAATTCGGAGAGACTGTGTGAGATAACGGCGGAGATGTATCAGCAGAGATGATGATCTCCTTTGTTAAGGAGAATGGTGTGATGATGGCATCGGCCATCTCTGAGGTGATACTTCTTGCATCCAAGGAGCAATCCAAGGAGATCGAAGACGTCCAGAACAACTTTTTACGTTCCCTCTATCGGATAGAGTCTATCCTGATCAGCCTGGTATCGATCCCCGTCTTCGCCTTTACTAAAAGAAGCGAATCTTAATGAGGGGATTTCATCCGCCAACAGGCCTGGATCATCAAAGCATTCAATTCCTCCTCCGTTGTCTTGCCCAATTTTTATGACACGGACCATGTAATGTTATCTTCGTACCGACAATTGGATAGAATTTATAACCTCTCGCTTTGTGGAGATTTGAACATTTTAAATACTTATTTTACTCACTCTATTTAATGTAATTTACCTCCCTAACCAATGGTCACCATGTTATTAGCAATCTCTATATGACGGTTTTCTTATGTTCGCACTGAACTACATTATTACCGAGTTCGAATCCCATTCAAAAGTTTGGTGAACATAGTTCTACTGAAGAGACCTGATAGGTCGAAACATGTCTAGGAATAGTTCTTGCCATATGAATCAGATAAGTTCAACATATCTTATGCCTACAGAAATGAAAATTTTCTTCCATATCTTTACTTTATAAGTAAAATCTAGCATGCAATCGCTCGCTATCAACAAGTCGTTGAAATTTACTAAATTTAATTTAGTAACTTCAAGATAACAACTTGTAATTGAGCTTATTAAAAGAAGATTTGTAAGACTGGAGATAAATTTTTTATCCTTCTTTTAATAAATAACACTTATGAATTGCATTAAATTTTCATCAGTTATTTTCAACAAGAGATTAGCTTACCAGTCGCTTTTAACAAGTTATCCAAGATGCTCCATTTGGACGGTGAAGAATGATGATCAGCTCATTTATCAGAATAGTAAGAGAAGCCATGTTCTCGTTCTCAAGACATTCTCAGCGACGAGCACTGTTCTTGCATCGATATTACAACCATATGCTCTAGTGAATTTCCCAACTGGTGACATTTCATTCTTGATCATCTACATGGGAGTTAATCTCTCATTGTGTTCAATATTTCTCCTACACTTCTTCACGAGATCATTTGTTACAGACCTTTTCTACAATTCATCCAAAGAAGTCTACACTGCCTACACGAGAGGTATCCTAATGAATGTTAAAAAGTATGAATTTAAAGCAGAAGATTTAAAGCTTGAAATGTCTCCATTGTCGTTTGCTTCGATCAAGGTTAAATCAACTCCGTTGTACATTAACGAATTGGATTTCAAAAGCCCCGATGATTATTTGAAGATGATTTCAAAGGCGGAAATTGTAAAAATTGACGGAGAATAGATCAATAAATAGAACTCTTCAGATTAAATAATTTTATTAATTAAGCGCTATTTTAATGCATCTGTTTAACACTGTTAAACTTTAACAGCATCCATTGTAGCCACAATGACCACCACAGCCGCTGCTACAACACGAATTATTGCAGTTATTAGAGTTACAACATGAAGAACCGCAGCAGTTCTTTTGGTTGTTTGACTTTTTTACTTGATTTAAAAATTTTTAGAATATAAACAACTCACTCGTGCACGTATGAAAGTAACTACAGTCATTAGAGGCGTTATCGTGATGTGAATTCGCGCACTTGTTGCAAGAGGAGCAATTTCCACAGTTCAACCCACCACTACACACTATCCAGGTTATTAAAGATAGAGAGGCTTACTTTTTCTTCTTAATTCAACTTGTACTTAACCTTGTAGCAAATCGAGAGCCTTTTATAGATGATTCTTCTCACGAGCATTTATTGAAATTAAATAAATTCAAGATAAATATTAAACTCTCATAGATTGTATAATTAAATATAGAAGTCACATTACTCTCTGTCTATTAACGAATTTTATTAATGATTGATTCAAAAGGCTCTTCGTAGATGAGCTTGGAAATGCTGCTTTGACTGTCTGTTTCCCAATCGTCACTAGAGTGAGTATTTTTTTGTGATTTCAGGGGAAATGTGATTTGATTTGGCTTTTTGAAAACGGATACTTTAACCTTGCCCTTCTCGTGGTTTTCAAGGTGTTCTGAGAGTTTCTGAAATGAGGAGAGATTTCTATTGCATCCCACCCAATTGCAAGGATATTTAACTGAATCTGAATGCTTTCGTTTTATATGGGATTTTAAATAACGGGAATTCTTAAAATTCTTGGAACACTCTTTACATTCGAATTTACCGTCTCGGCATTTGCAAATTTTTGAGTGCTTTACCATGTCCTTAACGAGTTGGCCACAGGCGACGCATCGGCCTAAAGAATGAGAAATTATAAATTTCTAATTAAATTACTCTTGTCCAGGATATTTTTGCCGATAAAATTAAATTACAGGTTACCTTCCAGATAACACGTCATTTCTTCATAAAAAATGTGCATATATATTCATTGGTCAGAAGCAAATTTGTGTGGATTTTTTCGGAATATTCCACTTTTTAGTAAAATGTTTTTATTTTTCAAAAGGATGTAGAAAGTATGATGATTTATTGTATCGAACGAAAGAATGATGTGTTAAACCTATATTATCTAGAGTCTCATCATTACAGTCATTAGTAATAAGTTATTACTTAATTTTACATGCTAAGATATGAGAAATGAGAAACTTCTATTCATAAAAATAAAATAATTACTTGATTTTGAATGAATTTGAGCAATATGCAGACGAAGTTGACTGTATGATTCGAATTTGACCAAGTCATCTTTGTTACTACACTTTTCGCAAACATGATTACGACAGGTTTTCACATGGCGTTCGAGCTTTGACTTTGTTGCAAAACCCTTTTCGCATTTTACACATATCAACCTCTTCTCTCCATGGACAATTTTTTTATGAGCCCATACGGATTTCTTTTTCTTGAAGGGACCGGCGTTGCAGACTTCGCATACATGACTCTTTTCATTATCTTCATCGCTTTCCATTTAAAAATTGTATTCGTTAAAATTTTCCAACGCTTTTATTTTTGCAATTATTTGTTTTAAATCACTGGAAATACAAATATAAAATGGTCAAAAGGCTAAACTTGCTCAAAGTACCCGATGACTTGATCAACAATCAGCTACTAAATAAGTTTATTGATGAAACACTGCCAAAAAATTATAATTTTGAGATCCACAAGACCATCTGGCGAATAAAATGTCTCAAGGCCAAGAAAGTAGCCCTCCAAATGCCAGAGGGTCTTCTCTTATTCTCCCTAGCCATAATAAACGTTATCAAAATGTTCACTTTTCAAGACGACATTGAATTCATCATATTTGGTGATGTAACTTACGGAGCTTGCTGCATTGATGACATTTCCGCCAAAGCGCTTGGTGTCGACATTTTAGTTCACTACGGACACAGCTGTCTAATCCCAGTCGAAGATATTTCCGTCCTGTACATCTTTGTCGATATCAAGATTGACATGAACCATTTGATAGAAACTATAAAGAGGAACATTTCGAAAAAGATGAAACTAGGCTTTGTCTCAACTGTGCAATTTGTGAGCAGTCTACATATGGCCAAATTGGAACTAGAAAAGGACGGCTATGAGATTCAAATTCCACAGTCTTTTCCTTTATCGCCTGGGGAGATTCTCGGGTGTACATCGCCAAAAGTCGAAAATGCTGACGCCATTATTTATTTAGGGGACGGTCGTTTCCATCTGGAATCAATTATGATCTCAAATCAGACACTTGAATTCTACAGATATGATCCTTACTCCAAGAAGTTCACTCAGGAAAAGTATGACCATGTTAGTATGAAGAGAAATCGGAAGAAGAGCATTGAAAAGGCGATTTCTGGGAATACGTTTGGGATAATCCTGGGAACCCTGGGTCGCCAGGGAAATTATAAAGTTTTGGAATATTTGGAAAAAGAGTTTCAGGACCTAAATAAGAATACCATCACTCTTCTTTTATCTGAGATCTATCCGGCAAAGTTGGCCCTTTTCAAGGATAAAGTTGACGCCTGGATACAGATTGCGTGTCCCCGGTTGAGTATTGACTGGGGAACGGAGTTTGACAAGCCTCTTTTGAGTACTTATGAGGCATCTGTTGTGATAAGACTGTTGAAGAATGCAGACTCGGTCAGTATCCTTGGTCAAGTGAGTTTACCAAGTTTTAGGATATTGTCTGTTTAAATTTTCAAAATTGACATTGTTCAGTGAACATCTATTGTAGGACATTATAATGTTTTATAGTAGAAAAAGTATTCTTGAAATATATGAAAATTTCAAGTCCCAATAAATGACATCACATGGGGGTGGGTTCGATTCCGATAGCCTCCTTCCATGAGATGAGTTTACCTGGCGAACAATTTCTCACCCTCCCTCATGTGAACCCGGATAGAGCTATACTATGCAACTCTAGTTCTTGGAAAAGATTTCTTTATTATATTTCTTGCTTTTCTAAACCTGACTGAATATATACTTGTTGGTAGTATTGTTAGTTGATGAAAATGAGTACCAAGATTCCTAACAGGTCAGAATGAATAACTAGGTGGAAATAGCCTATAAACCAGAAATTATTTTTATAAACTGAAGTTGATACGCGAAAAATAGTAGAACTAACAAGCTTTAAGCATATAAAAATGAGTCAAAATCGCATATTTACTGCCCTAATAACCTGTGTTAGGGCACTGCTTTATGAAATAAGATCACGAGGAATCGCTTTAAATTGCTCAATTATATGATGAGGAACTAATTCTGAGGCTATTTCTATCTTTCGTGCGCTTTAAATCTATCTACTACGGTTGAAACATACAAATAAATTCAAATGGCCGCCATCGATTTTCTCGCTCTTTAAAGGCTATTGAATGGAAATATCGATATATTCTGTTCAAGCAAATTATTCCGCTCCTAAAGATACACAGATTGTTTGAAAAATATTCTCCGTTTAGATTTCGAATTTCTGGCTAATTTTAAACTATATATCGCGCATCAGTCACATCCTCCTAACAAGAGGCTTTTAATTGAAAACGTTTCTTCTAAAGGATAGTATTTTTCATTTAGTTTCAAAATATTACTCCTATCTCTCACAAAATCTTTAGATAGTCGAGTAAATCCCGGTTTAAGTTTTTGGCGCAAGTTCAAATTAATTTGAATACGATTTTCATACGCAAATTATTCTGGCCTGTTTCCAACACCTAGAATAAATATTTAATACACAGTTCCTCGTGGAATCATGTCTAGATTACGATTGTGCGTGATCTAAAAGAGGTAAAATCAAAAAGCAGTGCCCTATACAAGGCTAGTATACAAGAAATGATAATTCTTATTCCTCACAGATCTTGGCTAAGAATAAGATTCAGTTCCGTCTGTAGACTACAGAAGGAAAAAATTATCCTAAATCTACGTCGTTTGTGTTATGCTCATAAAGATGAAAACCAATTATTTAATCAATT
>KL566793.1:0-12889 GCA_000715275.1 Gyrodactylus salaris
CGTGTTCAAAATTACACACAACAAAAGCACAATTTCTCAATCTATTGCTTGTTATAATTACCCTCTTCATTCGTACAATAATTTGGCTGAAATATGAAATTTTGAAAATCAAAAAAAATTTGCGGATCGAGGTGAACTGACCTAATACAATGATGTTTTTTTGTGATCCAAAACTTTGGAGCTATTTCACTGATTTTTTTCATGTTGTGGAAAATTTATTTTTAAGATTTTATGTATCTGTCACTTTTAGATTTCTGCAAATAGTTCATTTAACAATAAAAGGCCATATTTTTACCCAACAAGTTTTTTTTCAGGATCACAAGTTTTTTTGAGGAAAATAAATTTTTATTTTAAGATTCTTGAACAAAATTAAATTCTCTATTCGATGGGTTGGTCTCTTTCTACCTGCAAAATACTATTTCCCTCTGTGTTATCTTTAGGAGCTGAATAATTTGCTTGAACAGAATATATCGATATTTCCATTCAGTTGCCTTTAAAAAGCGAGAAAATCAAGGGCGGCCATTTGAATTACTTGAATATGGATTTTTAACACATCAGAGTTTCGACCATAGTAGATAGAATTTAAGCACACGAAATATAGAAATAGTCTCAGAATTAGTTCTTCTTAATATATCTTCAATATATTTACAATCAGGTTGAAGGAGGGAGCAAAACTAGCTTTTTTGATATCCTGCTGCTTTGTCATTGATTGGTCTATCTCATTTTTAAGTAAGAATTAAGAAATCCAACATTGATTCGATTTTATTAGATAAGCTTCGTTATCATGTGGGCTCAACAAGATTTTCTCAATTCAATACTTCATCAAGTCTTGAAGACAAATCATCTCTTTATTACATAGAGGTATGACATACCGACCTTATAATGTTATTTTCTTTCAGGACAATTGAAATAAAATTGACTTGAAGGTTCACCAATTCACAAGAGGTATGTACTTTTTTACATAAAGATATTTTATCATCGTGAAATGACAGTGATGAATTTCATTTTGGCATTCAATTAAAATCAATTATTCTTTTCATCAAGTTCTATTTAGGTTATCTATTATTAAGCTAAGTTTAACTCACTTATCTTAGTATTTCAAGACAAGAGAGAAATCAGAAATAATAATTTATTTTCAAAAAAAAATATTTTTGATCAAGAAAAAATTCAGTCTCTGAGGAAAAATGGAGGATGGTCTGATGGTGGGTTGAGACTAAAGTATTTAGTTATTAATAGGGCTACCAAATGCATAGTAGTCGTTAGGAATTATTTTAATCGAGTTTGTTTGTTTGAGTCTTGTAAAGTAGATGGTGTATGCTTGATGAACTTGAGAGAGTGGGGTAGACCATTAATTTAACACCAAAAAGAGTAATATCTCTGAAGAAAAGATTACAAATAATTGTCTCTGATGAAGTTTATGATGAGAAGCTGGAAAAGCTAACAAAAATCTTCATACACAACGGTTACATACACATCGTACATTTCACATTAAAGAGGATGTCGAATCCTACCTCGAATTAAATATATTTTTAGCAGTAAAAACCATCTCTTATTGACAAGCTTGACTTAATTGGATGAAAATAATGCCTGATATCAATCTTTAAAAATTTTGTAATCTAGTCTAACAAGATATCTTGCTAAACGATTTTGTTTCAACCATCTTTGTTTAGAAGATAGAAAAACAAATCTTTATGTCGATTTAAATAAAGAATTTCAAAGCAAAATTAAAATAACTGATATTTTCGTGATGGCTCAAAAGTAGAAAAAAATTTGGTTTTAAAAGTGATCTTTATAATCAGGGCAACCCAAATGCATATAAGTAATATTCTAAATTAAGCATATATTCAAGAAACAGAAAATGGAATTTTTATAAAAAGACGTCAAAAAATATTTATTCGCATATTCTTGACAATATTAATGGACTATGGTTATATTTTGCATACATCAAAATTCTTCAAGACATAATTCATAAAAACTTATCAATTCAATCTGATGAATCTGAGACTATGATAAATCTTGAAAAACTACCAAAAATCATGGATTAAATCAAGCCCATGAGATTATTATTTACTAAATGTAAAGACAGCTTCATTATTTGATTTACAATGTCAAAGAAAGGAGCTCCTCCTTCTGATTATACCAATTCTTATGATAATGAATTCAAATTAGTTCACTCTTAAAAATGCAAAACCAATTTGATGAGAATTTAAAACTATACAATCATTGGATTGAATAAACATTTTTAATGAACAATTTTGTACATATTCTTGAGAATTTTTGCATATTTGTGTTGCCCTGCTTATAATACGTGTATTATTGTTTACAAGACTATAATAGTGTTTTAATTTAACGTTAATACGCAAGTTATAGAAATCGAGAAAAATTACTCCTTCTTGGTATTGAACATTAAATTCGAAAACTCTAAAGCTATTGTAAATTGATTTATTAATCTATTATTTACAAACTGCATTGTAGTAACACCCAAACTTGGTATTTTCGAGAGTGAAAATAATCCATTGAATTCAAGCCAATCATTACATGACTATGATAACCTAGAACTTGTGAATGCAAATAAACCACATTTGAATTGACAATCAAACCTAATCTTAGTGGTTACAACTTTCATGATCTAAATCCTCGAGGGAAAATCTATTGGAAAGAACTCACTTATTCGATGCTCTCTATCCATAAAAGCCCATGCTGTCTTATTCTGAGGAATGTTTTCTGAATTAAGAATCGGTATGGTCCCATGTACCCAACAATAATTCTCCAAGTACTTCTCAAACTCTGAACCAGAAGGCACCGTGGGCGTATAACAGGCGATGGAGGAGCTGAAATACTGCTTTGTCGATATAATTAATGTGGAAAGCATCAGGACAAGAACTGAGTAGAGAAAACTCAGCTTATCTGCAAAATCTTCCACGCCAGCATATTCTACGATCTTGAGATCGGAGATGTATTTGATGAATTCAATTCCGACCATAGTTTGGCAAGTCTCTGAAGGATAATGAAATTGATTACTTCAAAGAGCTTGCTTGAAACTACTTTAACCTCAATTAATATTGGACAACCCTACTTCTACGCATATTCGAATTGTAGTTGAACAGTCCAATCGGGGCTAAAAAACAATCCCTACCCTTATTTTTCATAATTTGACAAAAGTCGATATTTTCGAGTAGAAATTCAATACCAGTTTTTTCGTAGGTTTGAAGACAGTCTTGTGGTGTAGATTACAGAAAAAACTCAGGGGTAATTTAGATAACAGAGGAGAAGCAAGAAAGTAATCGTGAAATTGAGTACTTTCTCAAAGAAGTGATTTCATTCTAGACAGAGAGATACTCTTAGCCACTGAGTGATCACGAGACAGCATTATCTCATCTCGGGGAGGGAGGCCAGCGGAATCGATCTCACTTTTGGGTAACTTATGAACGAGTTTTAACTTATTTTCTAATAAAGTATTAGAAACCAGAACATTTTAACCTAGCCTCCATTCATAAGTTTTAGGGAAGACGAATGATGGGTAGTATCTCCTGACAGAAAGAGTAGAGGCGATTATCAGAGGATAAAATATCTCTGGCTAGTGCATTGGCTTGCCAACCTACTTTTGGCGAGTTCGATTCCTACCAAAGGATTCCAAATAAGGATGAAACCTACATGTTTGGTTAAATGATTAAATTCACTTTATCTAAATATATTTGCTTTATCTAAATAGTCTTATTTCCTTACAAAACTGATAAAATATATATTGAGAAATTACAACGCTATGCAAACATTTGAATATAATAAGACTGATCTTTAAGTATTTGACCTACACTGACCTACCTGAAAGGTTTTCTTAGTTTGGAAACTATTTTCAAGTTTCTGCCAAATTTCTAGTTGACAGAGTTTATTAAATTAATAAAGGAGGAGAGTAATCTTAAAAGACGAATAGTCTATCTGATTTTTAGTAATAATTTAATTTAATTTAATTTAAAGAACTTGTTAATAAGGCTTAATCCTGAACCTCAACAACACAAGACAACATAATTAGTCAACCGCAAAATGTGATGAACAAAAGCAATGCACTGTCACGATTGTTTAGGAATTGGAAATCCAACAGAAAACCACACTAAAATAAGTTTATTTCAATTTGTGCTCTACTTATGAATCAGCTTACCTCCTTACCGGCTAACTAGAACGTAATTAAGCCTATACATTTGGTTTCACTAACTTAAGGAAAATAACAGTTATTTTAAAATACCGTTTATAAGCAGTCCGGTCACATTACGATTAGGGAAAGTTTGTTGGTCCTCAAAGTCATCATTGCGACTAGAAAAGTCAACAAAATCTTTTATTCGGAAGAATTTCAATGAACACAACATTTTTCATGCTAAATTCAAGTCTGTGTTTAGGATTAATTTGGCCATAAATCTTCTTTATTTGTGAATTATATATTATTTTTTAAATTCAAAGGTCATTTCAGCCATCTGTTGGATACAAGTGAAGCATTTGACATGTTTAGTTGAACATGGTATAACATGTTTTTCACAAATTTTCCCACTAATTCGAAAGGAATTTTTCGGTAGCCCGCATGCAGCTGCTTCTAATCCATTTTATTACAACTCAACATGCGTCCTATGGATGAGAACAGTCACAAAATGTCGATGAATCTATTCAGAGGAGAACTAGCTTCGAAATAGCTTATCTCCCTGTTCAGGTATTGGCTCAGAATATGATGAGCACATCCCAATAATAAAATGTACATTAAAGAATCTAATTCCCAAGAATGTTCTGTAAAATTCCTTGTTTAAAACTCATTTTTAAGCTTCAATATTTTGCTTTAAAATTCATATTCTATTACATTTTAAAGGACCAAAGATAATAAAGTTATAATTAACTGTAATATATCCAAAGGGCACTCAAAAAGACAGAAAGCATCCAAAAAATATTCCTATATTATTGCATATAAAGAAGCACTATGGTGTGGCAGAATAAGCTTCGCTATCAGTCTTCAACTCAACAATTCAGATGGCCCCTCTCACAGCCAAAACACCGGACAATAGGCTAGCTACAACTCACTGCATCGGATAACAAGCCCTCGCCTTCAAAGATTGAACAAAAACGTAGATTGATTTAAAACACGTAAAAGTCAGAGAAATCTGCAACATTTTTCTCCCCCTTATTGTCGACAACGATTTCCTTTACCCTCACAATAACTTTTTTAAATCCAAACTTCAATTCACAAAAAAGGTGACTCACAGATATTACTGTACGTTGTCAGCAGTTGTTTTTTAAAGCTTTCGAAAATATTGGAATAGCCGAGGTTCTAGTTATTTCCACGTTTGGATATCAAGATGTATATATCTTGAGCGTTGTAATACCTGATTGTTTTTTATTATAAAACAACAACGTCCAGGTTATTCAAATGTATTGACACAACGTAAAAGATAATATATATATCTTAATTTTTGATTCTTTTCGAGAAAAAAATATGCAATTTGATACTTTAATGTCGTATTTATGAGTTTCTCTTCATAGAATACAGAGATAAAAAATGAGGTGTTCGTTATATAAATAGGCTAGAAAACAATGTCTATTGACATGTATTGAAAGCATTCATTTTTTTCAACATTTTGGGTCTATCACTGACTGAAGCAAAATGAATGAAAGTACAGTCATTCGCTAACTTACGCACGCACGCACACACAGACATGCATAGTGTGTGTGAGCCATGAGAAACAAGTTGTTCGTTTGCGTTAAAATTAAACGAAAGAAAAATTAAATGTTTGACAAACAAATCGAACCTATGCTACATGTAATATACTATTTGAGAATCTATATCACTACATTTACTGTTTGGAGAATCTTTAATTTAAAGATATGAAGAAGAAACATTGAAAATGCAACTCTTAAATACTGCTGTCAAACATTCTCCATTTGTAACGTTTGAATGGTTTTCCTTATTTCAAGTTAAAACTTGTCATTGAAAGAACAGTATTCAGGATGAAAACTAAAGGAAATTGTTATCAAATTTTATCCTATTTAGTTAATTTATGGATAGTTTATAATAGGTTTAAAAATAAGTCAAAAACCATAATATGTGAACAAGTAGTGACCTTGAGAATTTTATACCTTGGAGAAGCCAATAACACCATGAGACTTTCATATGTGTTGTGAAAGCTCCCAATTAATAGAGCAATTGGTCGACGATTTTGTAATGTTTTACAATTTAATTACAGGGAAAACTTGTTAGATGAACTCTTTAATCCCCGTAAGGATACTACTAATAAGGGGTGCCTATGGTAGCATGACAAGTAGTCATACTGAGGCTAATAAGTGTGTCGATCCTTCTGTATATAGATTTAAATGTATGACTTGAAATATGGCAAGATCTATTCCTAGACATGTTTCGACCTATCTGGTCTCTTCAGTAGGACTATGTTCACCGAACCTCTGATTGGGATTAAGGGCGTTGTGAGTTGTAGATGCCAGTAGTTTAGAAGTAATCACTTCTCATATGCTTTGTCATGAAATAATTTGAAGTAAACTCAAAAATGTTAATTAGCTAGGGTTTTTCATAATTAATTTATTGAACTTTGGATTCTTAAGAGTCTAACTTATTAAGGTGATATCTACTAATTAGTAAAGATTCTAAGAAGTAAATCTTGAAACATTGGAGGTAAGGTTTCATAGTTAACAAGCTTTATTTTAGCCGTTTCTCATCAGACTTTTACAACGGCTTAGTATACATAGGAACAATTATAGAACACGATAAACAAGCGAGTGTAGGGTAAATCATCGAAATTATAAAAGTCCGTGGTTATTCTTATGCGAATGTATAGATTTAAAAATAACCACCAAAGAAGTTGCAACGTTCGTATACATTTGAAATGTTGACCTTCTTAAGCTGTGATTCTGGAGATGAAAAATAATTTAATAATAAGAATTGTTCAACAGTGTGAACCTTATTAATTTAACGAAATATTCTTCTAATTCATCGAGAGAACCCTGATTCCATTTTTTGGGATAATCCTGATATCCCAATAGAAAGAATTGAATATTTAAGATTGCAAATTCTTTTTTAAATTAATTCTTTGAGAGTTCTAAGCTCTCAGTTTGCGCAATTTAAAAAAAATAGTTTTTCTCTTTCAATAAACAAGTTTATCTAGCTAATGAAGATTTGACCAAGCCTCTGCAACAAGAGAATGCAAGCCCACAAGTTGACTTTCCTTTCGAAGTTGGGGTTAACGGATCCTCCTCTAAAATCATTTTAGATGCATTCAATTGAAAGAGCTGGTGTAAACTATTTTCAAGGATCTTCAAAATTTAAGCTAAAGGTAGGTAAGGTCAACGCTGTCTAATATTTTCTGCGCCTCTTTTTCTCAGATTGCAAATTAACAAGTTGAAGATCCTCGCGCTCTTCGAAGATCCCGTCGGTTTCTTGTCCTCTATCTCCAAGGGGTAATCCAAGAAGATCGAAGAGAAATTTTTACAAGAGAAACAGATAACATTTATCGGATATTGATCTAAAAATGTAGCGTGGACTTTAAGACTCGCATGAATAAGCAGTGAAAGAGGTTGCTTATTGCACTGACGAGCGCAAAAAAATAAAATCATAAAATGATTAGCATATTTTCAAAGTCAAACATTCAAATGACCGATATTGATTGTCTGAAAAATTAATTCATGAAATTGAATTCTGTATTGTAACTTCTTATCAATAGTGAGACAGACTTTAATGTATTCTTCAGAACGAGAGTCTTCACTGTTTGAAATGTTGCAATGAATAAATTTACCTCAAAGATTACTAGACAATTTTGTCTTACTCAGAGTGTGAACATAATTTCAATGGAAAATTATCTTTATTCGTCTTGAGTGTAGGCAATGAATTTAATATCACAAACCAAGGATTTCTCAACAACATTCTACTAACAAGATTGTTGTGAATATTATACGAAATTCCTATTTTTAAGGGCGACACTTTTAAACATTCTCGACATAAAAGAAACAACCTATACTTTTGTTTATATTACGTAAGAAATACAATACATTGCACCCTTTGAACACAACAACACACAACGTCCTGTTGTGCTCAAAAGGTTCCAGTTGAATAAAATGAAAACCTCTCTGGTTTAAACAAGACAAGCTGAACTTCTCAACTCTTATTTTTAATTTCTTTATATTTCATCACGCTGGTTGACCATTTTAAAGCCCCTGCTGAGTTTTGACACCTAAACATTTTAACACATCGTGGTAGTAATGACACCTCAAATATATACATTGAAGTGTTGACAACTATTATTATTCAAGTGACTGAGTCGCATTCAATAAGTAGGATTGTCCTATAGATGATATCATAAGAAAAAGGAATGAAAGCTTTTAAAAACTCGTCAAATATTCCAATATTTACCTAAATTTCAACCATTTTTAAATATAGAGAGTTGATAATCCAGTCTTTTTATACAATCTGTTCGAGTTTTGCACTTCTTAAAAAAATGAAATTTAAATTTACTCTATTAATATTGACTCAACCCGTTGCTCGTTATAATCGGATTAAAGAAATATTAAGAAACGAAGATTAACAAGGGATGAGTAGGCTCATTGAGTAGGGATTCAAGAAATAGTTAAATAAAATAGTAATCTTTATTTGAAAATTTAAACTCTTTCAAAAAGACTCTAACTCGAAAACAATTTTTCATATTTAAACAATCTAATCGTTAATTTCGTGTTTCAAAAGTGAGAAAAAAATTTCTTTAAAATATGATGAGGATAAATAACTTTAGAGAGGGATACTCAAAAGGATACATTTCTATATAATAGTTTTAGATCTTAGTATAACTCAGATCAGAAAGAGTTTTTTTCTTTAGAAAGCATTTAAAAGTTAATGAATGGGTACACATTTTCTGGAGATGACAAACTTCTGAGGAGGAATTGAAAGTCTTTATCATCCAAGCCTGGCGGCGGAGCCATAATGGAAAGATCCGCTCAGGCTGATCAGGAATAAGGGAACGCAGGAAGTAGGGCTGGACGTCTTCGATTGCCTTTGAATGCTCATCGGTAACTGAATACAGAAGGCCAACGGGATAATATAAGTGTGGGAGCACTCCTGATTTGTAAATTTGCAACCTTAAAGAAAACCATGTGCAGAATTTACGCAGAAAATACAATTATGTGTTGACTGATCTTGGACTTGAGCGTCACTTTCAACTCATTGTTATAAAGCCCAAATCTTTGATATCAGTCAATACAGGGTGATCCTGATATCATTATCGATGATTTGGAGTCATTAATCGTCAACCCAAACTCCAATTATGTTCTCTTCATATAGATCACGGAATGATTGATTAGAACAACCCGAAGAACTACAAGAAATATTTTTTTTTGATCGACCTATCAAAATTCATTCTGAAATGATTTTGGTGTCTTTGTTATCCGAACCGATGTTAACCTAAATCGCTCCTTTTCACAAAGTAAATTCTAAACGCTTTAAGGACTTTTGAGGCTGCTCTAATTAGTACTAATATAATCTTGTGATTTGTGACTTTTATTTAGATCCTAAAATGCATCATATTTTTCCAATTTTCTTTCGTACTCTTTGTTGAAATAAATAACAGAGATGGATATTGAGCTTTATCAGTACAAAAAATGATCACAAACTTTTCAAATAATTTCTCCCCTTAGCATAGCAGAATATGCATAGCATATTTTTCCATGAGATAAACACCTTTTCGTATCATTCTAAATTCCAAGACCCTAATATCCAGAAACAACCAATTGACTATGTTGTCAAATTTACTCAAAATTAATTTGCATCACTCTGTTTTGATAGAATTTACATATTTTGTTTTACTAAACTGCTTTGTATCACATTTAAACAATCATCGTCCATTATGCAAATCATGCCGAGTTAGAGTGTGAAAATAAATTCATAGCAAAGTTTATATTCTTCTGTTCAATTACAGATCAAATAACTAGTGCAAATTAACTCTGCCTAAAGTCATCTAATACATATGGGATAAATCCATGAATACCTTGTTATTATTTTAAAGAATTTTCTACCTTGCAAAAGGTACTTCAGGAAAGATAATTAATTCCCCATCAGTAGACCTCAAAGTATAGAAAACTTAAAGCAGGAAAATTAAGTTTTTATGGATAACACATCTGGCTCTGCATGTTGAGAGTAATCAATTTTCTTTGTAATAAAAATCTTGCATCTGCCGATGTTTTGGTGTTTCAAATTTCTGTTTTCATTTGATAACGGCTCATAATTTTCTTCAGAATCATTTCTATTTTTCATAAGAGAGAATGTTGGATTCAAAATATCTCCTCTAGTTTGTTTAGAAAAACTTTGTAGGCATCAATATCCAAAAGGTTACAGAAAATCAGTAGTGGTTACCGAGAATTTTCTCTTCTGCATGAGTAATTAGAAATTAATTCCATATTTTTGTTTGTTTGGAGTCATCGGAATAAAGGTTGATTCCGATCCAGTTCTCAGCTTCCTCTGAAAAAAAAATCATTTTTCATATATTTCAATATCGGGGTTATGATTTGATCAGAATTTAAAAAAGTGGTCAACGGCATTTCTTAGGATGTCAGTCCTGATTTGAACTTTATGATATCTTTCTTTATCTTTCGACTAATTTTTGGAGGATAATAAGAGTATGAGTAGCCTCCAGATTTGGACCTTCCGCATCTCCAAATATCTCTAGTAGTTTCAAATATAAAATCTCCATCAGAATCAGCTTCCATATCAGATATTATCCGATCATCTTAAGAATTGATAATAACACCATGGTCGTCTATAAATACGTCTCCCGAGAGCTCTTCTAGAAGGTCACCTATCTCTGACATTTAAAAAATGAAGAAATCTCAACAAAGTTGCTAAAGAGTAGAAAAATATCCAGTTTCCAGAGCGGGGTTAGGAGACTTCGCCATGTTGGTTTTAATTTAGGCTAAATCCGTTAAAAAATAGATTTACTGCTCTGAATTGTGGATCAGAGTTTGAAGAGAAAACCTTTTCCACAAAAAGAAATTTTCTACTTACATGTTCATACACTAATTAAATTCTATTGACCCCCTGAATCATCGTAAAGTTGGTTTCTCATCATCGATCACAATGACATTTTGATTAATTAAAATTGAACATGAGAGTTTAATTTATTCGTTATGATTTTAACAATATCTTTTTTGTATCAATCATTTCATTTTGATAATTTAAAAGTTCAGACATACATGAAACAATAAATTGATGAAAGAGTAAATAAACAGAAATCATTATTTTTTAAGCTGTCATGTATAGATTTAAACATGAAAATACTTTTAGTTATGATTCACTACTTATGAATGAGCCTGTCTAATAATTTCAATATTTTTGTCACAAAATGTGAGATAATTAGTTCACACTGCGTAATTGATGAGTAGGCAGAGATGAAGTATAGGGCGATAAAATCTCTTCAGTAGACCAGTACTAAATGAAAAAAGTTGCGCTAGATCACGCAATTCTAGAACCTGTCGAGTATTCTAGAAGCGAATTCGAATATAAAAAGTTTCTGAGCGAGCGGCATCTGCCGCCTGCATAAGTACTACTTATTAGTAGATTTAAAATAAATTGAGTATATGAGTCATCTGCCAGATAAATTTTACTTAACGGACTAATTGAAAACCCTTCCTATTAAAAGATCCATGTGCTAGAGTGAATCTTCATTACTTAATTCAATATAAAGGTGTTTCTACTTATGAGTAGTGCTTAGGCTTCTGCATTCTAGACAAAATTAATTTTTTCGTACCAATTCTCACATAGTATTCGGGTCTGAGGTTCCTCTCTATTAATTTGTAGCATCCACGAGTAAATATTGGCAGCTTTGTCTTGATCTTATGAATTCATAGTACAAAAAAGTTATTTTTCAATTATGCAAGCTATATGTCAGACGTTTTACTCTACTCTCTTCCCTATCTGCTCAGGTTTTACGAGCTGAGAATAAGGCTCTCAGGAAAAGGATACCTGTCAACAGTGCCAGTAGTCAGTACACCACTGACAGATTTGATTTCGGTTAGCTCCCACAGCTTTAACATTCTTAGATTAAGGCAGGCAAGCCCACTAGTTCAAGAGGAAATCACTACCATCAGTTCCTAAGAACCAAAATCCCATCGTTCAAAGGTGTGGTCATAAAAGGGTAATCTTCCATGGATAAATCCAAACCAAGATCTTGAAGGGATAGTGTAGTGGTTTTTTAATAACACAGCTGAGCGGTTCCAAAAATATACATTAAATGAGTTGAAGCATCCAGATATTTAGATTTCAAAATCGATATTCGAAATAAGCATATTCTAAACATAAATTCAAAATCCCAATAGAAACGGATGCAAATTGTAATACAAACGCCAAGAAATACAGCAAAAATTGGCTTAGGGAATTTAAAAAAATGCTCATTATGATTGAGTGAAAAATACGAAACAAAAGCGTAAAATACACATAAAATCTGACTAAATACGAAGATGCTTCCAGCTAATCAAATTTAATCAACGATATTCGAGATCAGCATATTCAAAAACATCATAAACGCCTATAAAAATAACAAAATTGAAAAAGCCCCACTCGTCCAAAAACTGACTCTTCAAAACATTCGGCAGATTCAGTGATTTTATTCAATTCGGCCTGTATCAGCCATTTTTTTGCATTTTCGAAATACCATACGAAACCTGGTTCTCATATGTATCACCTTGCCAAATCTCAAATGGATCCGACCTTAATAAGTACAAAAAAAGACAACAAAATAATCGATAATTTCAGAAATCCTCCGGTTTTCAAAATAATTCGTCAAGGGGGTAGCAAGGAAAAAATATATTTCAATAGAAAAGAATATGAAATCTCAAAAAAAGAGAAATTTGCCACTTTTTGAAAGTCAGTAAA
>JJOG01001631.1:0-23317 GCA_000715275.1 Gyrodactylus salaris
CCCAATTAGTGGCCTAGCTCTTGAGAATTTCCTTTTGAGGAAAAATTCACTAGCCATCTTCATTGCTTTTCTCTCTGCTCTGAATAAACTCTGCAAATCCGGTGTCATTTTGCCCAAAAGGAAATCTTTTACTTTTCTCCCGATTAATACGTTAATTGGGTTTTGAAGCATTGGCGAAGTTAAAAATCTTTCATCTGGTAACTCAGATTTCGAGGTTTAAGATTTTTTTCGTAACTTTTAAAATTTAAAGTTTTTCTATGCTTGGGCCTAGGAGGGTTAAGAAAAATAAGCACTAAAATGCTATAAAATCTATGGGAGAATATTTGTGCGAAAAAAAGTAATGTTTTACATTGAATAGAAAAAATTTGTATGTGACTGTTCTCTATTTCATTGACTTGTCAAATTTTTTATTATGAATTTGGAGTTGATTTCATCGAAACTTCTTAACTGTATGATCTCAATAATATTTATTTCAAAAAGCTGTGGTTTACTAAAGTGTATCCACAGTATTTTTGCAAAAGATAGTTCCATAAAATGCACTACTATGAGTAGTGCTGGTTGAAAGAGTTGAAATTTTCAATGAATTTAAATTAATAAATTTCCACATACAAAAAACAGACTCGTGACAATAAAAGCAGCCATACTTTCATACCACATATCATGGTTCCATATGGCACTTTTAAAGGGAATATTTATTCAAATTTAAAGTTTGCTTCACAGCATATCGCACACCAAATAACTCAATGCATTTAAAGTGATTATTGCGTGCTCATTGAATTGGATTTCTTTCATGCAAGGTATTAATTTTAAATGAAAATAATATAAATTTCGAGTTCATTCAACGTGGTTTGAGGCGCATTTACTTTTTACAACTTTTCATTGAAGAAATTTATTCAGATATCACCTTTCGTTAATATGTACGAGAAGAGTTACCGAAAACTTTGAATTTCTCTCATAAGTGAGATCTCTTTGAAGGTTATCGTATCTAGATTCTGTGACACAGTCCATCGGACTCCGTTGAAAATAAGATACAGTGCACAAAAGCTTTTATTTTAACCCCTCTTTTTTTGGTAAAATGGTCCAAAACTAGATCCTTTTGTGAGGTCCAATCAAAGGATACATTTTAGTCAGAAAAATTAATCAGATAATTCAAAAATTTGCGACTCCTCCCTTACAAGATCATCTTCCTATTTTCTAAAGAATCATAGAAAAGTTTTTGTTTTCTTTTTTCCTCTGTGTAATCCTTTGGCGAATTTTTCATCACGCATATATGAACAACTTGATATGAATTAAATCTGTAATCCAAACACTTCACACAACAGAGAGGGGGGGGGAATGAAAAAAATATAACAGAAAATCCGAAAAATTAATTTCATTTTTCAATCACCTGGATAGATTTCATCATACCCTTTCGTATGAAACATTATTCGACTTTTGTCTAATTAAACACGCGGCGTTAGATTAACACATTTCTAACGTTTAGCTCAGGAATGCTAATTACTCTTCATGTCAATAGAGTCACTCGCTTGGTTTGAGCACTGATTGAGAGGGCTGTTGAACAGCAAAGTGATTAATTAATTATTTCAGATCAGACTCATCACAAATTGACCCATTGTATTTTAATTCATAAAAAAACTCCTCTTTTTCTGCCTCGAGGCCATTAGAGGATAAGAGTCAATTTTAAATGATTTATTGAGTTGGGACGGAAAAACAACAACAAATCCTTCAGCCTTTCATTTCTAGAGTGCCGAAATTTTACATAATGAGTTTGCAGATGGTCAGACATTGTGTGTTTGGCTAGCGGTTAGTGAAAATGCCTCTGGTCATACACTTTTTTATGAGAAAGATTTACCCGAGGTAAATAGCGCTTAGAACAATCATTTAAATTTTTTATTTACTCTGTGGATTTCTCTCAACTCTTGAAGTTTCCGACTGTATATGGTAGAATAATGAGGTTTAATGGAAAACCCATATACTAATGAGTAGTAATAAATAAATGAAAATACTATAATTCATTGAATACATTTCTTCGTATCTGATAAAAATATATTAGAGGTCACTTACTCCCCATTAATTGTAATACAGTGTAGTAAATTCATTATGAAAATTCTACAAATTGATTTATATCCGATTTTCAATGGAAAAAACGATGATGGGAATACAAATCCTCTTACAGGACTTAGGAGGCAATTTGACGAGAGAGAGAGAATATCTTTAGTATATATCCACCACTCTATATATTAATAGAAGATCTTTATCGTGATGCGTAAAATAACCATTAGATGCAAGTTATAAAAAATGAATTTGAGAAGTGTACATTTTGTCGTGCAATTTGCAAATGATACAAGCCTCCTCATGTACTAAGCGTTTGATGAAACATGGATAAATTGTAGCGTTTGCATAAAACATATGGCCATGCTTCTGATGTATCAAAACGCATTGTTCAAAATATGCCACAGCTGGATTCGAGAATATATGGAAAAGTTCTGACCAATGGTGGACAAGTCGATTACTTAATCCTCTTTTATTGGCTAAGATTTCTTTGACATGAGAAATAAAATCATTTTTATATGGTTTATTGTAAAATTGTATTTCCAATATCAAATCTCAGTAAATTCTCATTGAAAGTTTTGTAGATAATAATCAATTCGGAATTAAATAAATATATATAGTGTTTAAAATCGAAATAACAATATTTGGGTTCTTTTTAAAGATGTTTTGTTTGAGGAGAATTTTTTGATATTGTAAAATGAAAATCTTTAATTTGTCAAGTGTAAAATATTTACTTGGACTAGTTAGGTTTTGCCTTTGTAATTAGCCATCAACCAGAGAGGCGATGCTCAAGGATAGTGGTAACTTGGGAAGGTCATTTTTCGGAATTAGCTGCTCTGTTAAGGAGACACTGGGGCCCTCCAGCTTCCCCTCGCCCATGCATGTCTCTAGATGCTTCGAGAGATAGGATTTTAGAATGAAGCCTTTATCGCAGTTGTAACACTGAAATTGTTTCATTTGCGAATGTATTTGCATATGCGCTCTAAGGTTGGAGCGGTCGGCAAAGGCCCGACCGCAGTGGGCGCAACCGTACGGCTTCTCGCCGGTGTGGGCACGTCTATGCCCCTGCAATAACCAGGGCCGGGAGAAGGCCTTGCCACAAATGTCACACTGATGTCGCAAATCGTGGGTTAATATGTGCATTGACAACGCCGGCATTGAGACGTAGGCCTTGCCGCAATGCGGGCATTTCTTCGCCATTTTCGAGTCCAGACTGCGATGCGTCTGCTTGTGACGACTCAAATTCGAAGAGGTTGCGTAATGTTTTCCGCATTCTGAACACGAGTACCGTTGACTCTTTCTCTCATCAATTCTCTCATTGCACAAGTTCATAATTAGAGAAGTCTCCGAGGAACTTGAGTTGGTCTGATTCAGTGCCACTTCCTCAGTCGGTTGGGCGCAGCTAGCCGACTTTCGGCGCTTCGATCGCCCGTCAGACACGAAGAAGGCGTCGTACGTATAGCCCACAGTGATGCCCGCTTGGAAGCCGGACTTCTTGGAGGATTTGGAGCCGGCGCTGTTGGCGCTAGAGTTTTCGACATTCGTCATCTGGGAGGTGTTCACGAGCAGCGCCTGCTCCAGATGGTCGTGCGTCGGAGAGCCCATTGAAGAAGACGTGGAGTACTGCAGTTCCTCCATCGGCGGCGGAGTTGTCGTGGAATTCGAGAAGATGCCGCTCTCATGGGACGACTGCTCATTAAGCGATGTGGACTGATTGATTATGAGACTGTTATTCGGCGGGCTGGTGCCGTTTAATTGGGCGAGCATATTGTTTATTGAATTCTTGAGAATGTTCTCAAAATCAAACTTCTGCTCCGATTCTTGACGGGAAGGAAAAAAAGGTATGATTAGAATCGTACACAAGCCCTTGAAATGGAAAAATATTCAAAAAAACTATTGAACAGATTTTTCTTTTCGCCATTCGAGGTGTGTGATTTTTCCCTCCCATGTGAACGTGAGGTATTATTAAATGCTTGAGGGGACAAAAGGTAGGAATTCCTTTTGTCAATATTGATGCGTGAGACCCCTCGACCAAATGTACAAAATTTTTGCATTTTTTTTTCAAAACACCTTGATTCTCTAAATATTGAATAACATCTGTCAGTCTTCCACTTAATTGTGGTTTGTTAAATTAAAAAATTATGGAAAATCTTTTTGCCCAAACAAGTGTACCACAGAAATATAGAGTAATGAAATATTTTTTTGTTTACATAATTACCAAAATTATCATGTAATATATAAGCAAGAATAAGAGGTATTCAAACTTGACTACAACAATTAAATGTTGGCATAATGTACATTGTATACAGAATAAAAAAAATGCAAAATTTGTACTGTAATAACTGATTTTTTTGGTATGAGACACGTTTACGTAGTACAGATTTATTTATCTGTTCCTCATTTGCAAAAGAAACCCCAACCACTGTTTATCCACTTCTGTTAGATACACACTGTGTGTGCGTGTAGTACTAATTTTTTTAAAGGAATTGCAATAAAATACAATTTAGTACCATGATTAAAAAAGAAACGGTTTTCCCCATGTTACGCACTGTTACTAAACGGTGTTTTCCTCTATCTTGGAAAGAAGACAAGGTTACAATAAAAGTGGAAATAAAAAATAGTTATTATTCTGCTCTCTGTCAACTTAATTAGTTAACCTCAGAAAAAAGGGGATGAGTATTTTTAAATTTTTTTTTTCGAAAACAAAAATCCTTCCTCCTTTTAAAACACCTTCACAATAAAATAGTTTTTTTTATTGAGAATTGAGCGGGTCACGTGGCCAATCTAATAGGAAACTCTATTATAATTCGTTTTACACTCCAGCGGGAGTGTTAGCTGATGAATATTTGATGAGAACAAGTCAATTTTAGATTACACAATAGGCCCCAATGTAGACTTGTCATCAAAAGATTTACATATGTCAAGAAAATCAACATCGTTTAGGGATATAACACCTGCCGTTAAATATTTTTGTTTTTCTCTCAACACGAATTTTTTTAAATCATGCCCTCAAATACATGTGTGTCATTTAGAAATGAATATAACAATATTGCTACTTGAGAAAAGAGGAAGATGTCTCTTGTGAATCTCAAAGTTTCAAAATTATTTTTATAGTTTTGAACCTGTCATGTTTTTAACCTTGGAGGAATAAACAAAACTCGAAATAACAGAAAAAGAGGCAGCATTTATAAATAAAGGAGAATTTTTTCCAATTAATTAGACAGAAGTTTGAGTTAGTATAATTGACTCAAAAGTGGATAACTTTCTCAAATGATCAACAACGAGAAAGAAAATGAGAGTCGTTAAAGTATGTGTATAAAACTGACATGTATCAAAAAGAAAAGATGTACAGAAGTTTATCTAACCTTATCATCTTAGCGTTCATGTTTTTTGTTTTATTTCAAATTCAAGATAAAAAGTTTCCCGTCATTCTCGTTCTCGTCTTACGTTTTTTCTTAATTATTATAAAATTTTCATTGAACAAAATATTTCAATGAATTACTACAAATGTAGTTTAAATATGGATAAAAGGGAGATTTTTCATTCAACTAAATATTTCAATGAATTATAGTGAAATCACTAAGTACGCATTTAATCAATGTCGTGTTGCTGTATTATTAATAATCACACACTGAGAGTTAAAAGGTGAATGCTGGAATTTAATCGAATTCACACATTTTTTCCTCTCTCAAGACTCTCCCAAAAAAAAACAATTATGCACACATCCTTCTCTTAGGGTTTGTTGCTGTGTGTGAATGTCACTATATCATTATAGACTATTTTTATTCATTAATTTTAGTGAATAGTTTTTCTAATATGATTTCTTCAACTCTCTTCCATTGTTGTCAAGACCTAATTTAAGTGAATAAATATCTTTCCCACGATAAATTATTTGGTACATCGAAGAAGATGAAAATACATTTCTTCTTCTTTCAAAAGAAGGCGGAATTTCTAGGCACCTGCCCGACCAAGATTCTAAAAATGTAGCCTATTTTCTTCACCATCTAACTTGTGCTCTATGTACATAACTGTGTTATTATAATATTTTTTACAACTGAGAAGACAAGCGATCGCTATCTGTCCCTGTATTTTTTTCAATGAGACTATAAAAAATATATGTACAGACGCATAGATCATGAGGAACGCTCGCGTTAATTAGGAGGGAATCTGCTCAGAAATCCTGTGTTACTGAGATGTACAAATTGCTTTGGATAAATAAACGCAGTTTATCTGATGCAGTTCTAACACCTGGTACTACTGACGAGTAAATGAAAAGAAAGAAAATTTCAACTCACCGACTGGATTTTGTAGACGTTTCATGGCCTCAAAGATTGAGTTTGGCGAAAATAACTGATCACTGATCTGATTTTGTGTCATAGCGGACGATGTTTGTGCTAGGATGTGACCCAACTTCCACAGGTTGATCTGAGCTGAGGAGTTTGCCTGGTGGTCGTTCATGGGGGCTGTGGTTGCGAATAAATTCCGATTGGCTTCAACAAATGGCAGAATATTGTTAAACATTTTGGATTTATTCTCTGTATTCAACAAGCGCAGAAATATTTTCCTATACCGTTCCTTCTCTTCTTCTTGTTTATATATGTATGATTATTGTCGAGATGAAGTCGTTAAAATTAGACGCTACAGTGTATCTTCATATGTATATACCTTCTATATATATATACGTATGTGTGTGTTGGGTGTATAGGTAACGTGAAAAATAAAAACTTTTTTTTCGTTCAATAAAAAGCACTGGTTGAAAGGAATATCGCGTATATTCCATATATGTGTGCGTATATATGGATGTGTATGTGTGTAGGGGGAGGCAGGATATATGCAACTCTTGGCTGTATGATTTCTTGTGAATGAATTTGTGGAAAAAATATGTGAATGAAGTTGTAAGAATTTTTTTGAATGAATGATAGTATATCAGGGTGGATTGATCTCTTTTTTTTTCTCCTCAATGTGTATTTTTCATTGCATTCTGAAAATAATCATTCAACACACATATCCCTCAGACTTGATGATGTTGTATATGCAAGGAGAGCTTATTCCTGAACGTTATTAGATAAGCATAGAAGGGGGTTGGGACTTGAATCTCTCTCTCTAGAGAATATTTTGCCCACGCAAAATTCTGACTGCCATTGGTCTACGTGGAAAATCTACAGATAATCATTATGTATAGAGATCTCTCAGAATGCACATTAATGATCCACGTTTCTTCATTCTATTAGGACAACAGTGTTTGTATGTATATTGGGGGTGATTTTCTAACAAACGTTTTCTAGGGTAGTTTTTCAGTAATTAATAAACTAAATTTAATGAAGTTTTGTTTAAAAAATCAATGTATAAACCCACCTTCTTATTTTGCTCTGAAAGGTTTCTAGCATTCAATTAGGACTGTTTAGTGGGACTGCTAATAATTTTACAATTATAAAGCTGTATAAATAAAGCCTTAGTATGTAATTTTCAATACTGTACTTTATTATACAAAATCAACGTGCTGGAAGAAAATTGAGGTCTACTGATTATTTTTGGATGCTAAAATTGGCAAAGCTAGAATTTAAAAAAAAAATTCTGGGATAATTAGACAAATCTAAGAAAACTTTTAGATTTCCACGGCGAGGTTTGATAGAGACAACTATTGTAAGGGGAAAACAGTTGAATTGTTAGTTTTAAATGCATTTTTAGTACAATGACAGCTTGCAAGTTGAACATGTCTCTTGTATTATATTCATAATCCACGTGTCTATCTGAAGAAATTGTAAGAAGAGACGAAATTGCAAATAAACATCATGGAAAAAGTGACTCTCATTCTAATCAAGGCTCCCTGATAGAAACTGTACAATCGTTATTAATCATTTTATTATTTGTCCTCCCTTCCTAACAAACTGAGATGAAGATTCGATATGCAAAAATATATCTTCAACTACTGTTTTTCTTGTGAGAGGAAGTCAATTTTTTCATTCATGGGAATTCTTTAATTCTATGAGACATAGTCTAATTCATTGAAAAGTTTTACTATCAGCATTAATTTCTGAATGAAATGTGTAAAGTATTTAAGTTCACGATAAAAGCTGACTATGTTCTTTCACTGTCTTTTATGGAATTTTTATCCATCCAGTTAAGAAAAACCCCTAAAGAAATCCGATTCTAGAATAAACTTTGAATCATATTGCCTTTTTCAAAAACACGTAAAAGACTGATGAGAGAGGGCGCAATATATATAAATTCTTTGACTTTTTAAGACGTCACTTATCATCCGAAAACTAATGCATTTGCATATTCTTCGAGATACGTTCATTTTTCTGATGGAAAAATTATGAAATATGTGAAGAGAAGAAATATTCATTGAAAACTTTTACTATTTTGTAAAGGGAAGGTAAAATATGTCGATTTCATTGTGAAGTTGTACAATGAAAAATCTTTGCTCCTCCTGAATGAAATGTGTAGAAGAAGAAATATCGAAGGACCCGATACACCTGACCAGGTGTATTGCAAAACCTGATTTTAAAATCCCTTCTCAGTGCTCGAGCGGTAACTAGGCTTCTGACCCGTTGAAATAATTCATGATTTAACCCTGACCCTGTAGTCTATCGTTAGTTTGAGAAGTGTTGTGCAATCGTTTGACCTACTCTCACCAGCTCAGCAACCACCTTCAGGTGCATTGCTCAATTGTTAAGAAAAAGCATGACATGAACATTTTTATTACATCTAAACTTTCATACTGCCTTTTGTATTCATAAGCAATTTTCAAAGATCAAATTTACAAAAATCTCTAAAAGATTATCATCTGCTCGACTCACTTCAAGATTATTATAAAATTCGTGCGAAATATATAAAGGCATGGCTTATTTACCCTTGACCGGTCCCTTTCTGGTCAACAGATTATCAAAATATTGAGTGCATTACGAAATATTTATCATGACATGACGGATTGGATAAGCCATCTGTGCCTTGTAATCTTTCAATGAGCTCATGGTAAATGAAACGGTTAGAAAATGTTGAATTCACTAAACAAAACTTTACAAAATCGATCTGTTCTTTAATTGCTCTACGTTGATTTTACGATAGCCTGAGTGTCTGCATAGAAGAATCGCAAAAAGTTACAACAAAAAGTTTGACCCCAAATAACTTTGGATCTAAACAGTCAGATCCTTCTCATAAGTGATAATAGCGTTTCTATGTAGACTATATTTACTACAAATTATTCTGTTAACCCATGCTCTTTCGCACAATATTCAGTAAATATGCTAGAATTCCAGTCAATTTACCGAACCACTGCATCGGTAATTTAGCTCGATGTATGGGACGCAGAGTATCCTTGTTTTTGGTTGATTTTGGATTTTCTTACTCTTGTCAAGTTGGTGATTTATTGTGACCCTTTTGGATTCTCTTGTTAAGCTAGCTTTATTATGCTGTGCTCAGTCGAGTTTGAATTCTCACAGAACTCGTGATGCTTTTTTCTTTCTCAAAATTACCTCTAATTTATTCCAGACTCCGTACACACTTGATGTGTAATATTTAACGGTGCCCACATCGAAAGAGGGGAAAAAGCTAAAATTCTCTCATCCAGTATGCTGTACTCACAAATACTCATCGTTACGGTAAGCCATCATTTTGAAAATGTAAATGTCCTCCCTTAGCTTGACATACACCCATGGATGAAATGCAGTAATGCATTTTGGCCTATGACTGAACATTATGTAATCAGTAAAAGTTTTGCTGAACAATAATACAGGCAAGATGATTGACTGTTTGTACGTTTGGTTTTTCTTTTACTGTTTAATGTACTATTATCGATTTCCCTCTATCAAAATAAACAATCGAGCCAACAAAAAAAGGATCTTTAAATCTACTCATGAGTAGAAAATAAAATTAATCTATAACGAATCATTCACTTGCATAGAGGTTTGGGACCTTCCATCATATGGGGGGCACTGTTTTTTGGAATAAGATCGCGAGGAATCGCTTTAGATTTCTCAATCATATGATGAAGAACTAATTCTGAAGCTATCTATCGTGCTCTTTAAATCTATCTGCTAAATTCAAATGGCCGCCATCGATTTCTCGCTTTTTAAAGGCTACTGAATGGAAATATCGATATATTCTGTTCAAGCTAATTATTCCGCTCCTAAAGATAGTGAGATTGTTTGAAAAATATTCTCCGTTTAGATTTCAAAATTCTGGCTAATTTTTAACTAGATATCGCGCATCAGTCACATCTTCCTAACAAAAGGCTTTTAATTGAGAAGGTTTCTTCTAAAGGACAGAATTGTTCATGCGTTACTCCTATCTCTCACAGAATCTTTAGATAGTCGAGAAAATCCCGGTTCAAGTTCAAATTAATATGAATACGATTTTCATACAAAGACTATTTTGGCATGTTTCTAACACCTAGAATAAATATTCAATACACAGTTCCTTTGAAATCATGTCTAGATTACGATTGTGCGCGATCTAAAAGAGGTAAAATCAAAAAGCAGTGCCCTACTTAATACACTTGTTTAAAATATTGAAAACTTTTGACTGAGGATTCCATTTTGTCAGCACGACCACAAGCTTGTTCAAAAAGCAAACTCAATGAAAGGCGCTTGAAAATACACTTCCGAATTGAAGTGTACACTGTGCACATTCCAAGAGCAAACAGACCAGTCCTCTTTCCAGTGAAAGATAAAAGCTTTTACTTGATCAGTATGTTGGCGATATTTGCCTCTCCTGTCCATATGGCCAGCCCAAAGTAAGGTAAAAGGGGGACCAATTTAAAATGGGGTCGTCTTTCTCTTGCCATCTGGAGTGTTTTTTTATCAACCAGTCTACTCAAACACACAAGAATACAAGTTGGGAATAAATCTGTTAAGTAAACCAATTAATTAAAGTACTACACTTTATTAGACATTGGCCGTTAATTCAAACAGTTGTGCATGGCATACTAAGTGATTTATAGAGGAATTAAACGAGTGAGATGTTATGCAAAATACTAATTTTTCTCATTAAATAAAAAATTAAATTAACGGCGAAAGAAAATTTCCTTAAGATAAAATTCAAAGAATCTCACAGAGGAACCGGTTATAAAAAGTACAAAAGCAAATTTCAACATGATGCATTGTCATCTATCAGTAGGGGTGTTTATAAACAAATTTAGTGATAGCGGACTTGGAAATGGGGAAACTATTTCTCATGGATTTATCGATCTTTTTCTTTCAAGTCTCGAAAATGCAAAGTGCATCTTTTTCTTAACGCATTTTAAGGGAAATTTCCCTCGATAGAATCAGAAGAAATGCAGACAGGAATGTTAATTAACAGGATGTTTTAACTTTTCAGTCTCGATGACTTGATTTCATTCATTATCGTATTATCAAAAGGGCAGAGGGGAAAATATTTTCAGATGTATAGTGACACCTGCGCACTTTATGATTGTGAGATGAATTTGTCTTCGAGTGTTTAGTCATACCCACGCACATCAAATTATATCGTTTACTATCGAGAAGATATCGTTGGTAATACATCTTCGAGTCCTTATTTTCTAAATTCCTGTTCATCAATTCATTTGCTTCTTGTAGAGGTTTGAATATTTAATTATGAAAATAATTCAAATGATTACACTTCTCCTATTGTTTATCAAAAAGACAATACATTGAATGGTTGCCAATTTGTGTGTCAATCCTACTTTTGTTATAACAATAAAATATTGAATTATATTTTCTGCGTTTTCTCATGAGAGCCGGAAATTAAAAGCTTGCTTTCTTTTGAATAAGATGAACATTATTGTTTGAAACTAAAGATAAAAAATATAATTTTAATTTATAACACGTAAAAGTTTATCAAGAATCTCTGGGGTGAATATTGTTTCTTCAAACTCCATGAGCGGATTTGAACAATGAAGAAGAGCAACTGTTGATCTTGGTTCTCTCTCTTCGAGAAACGCAATGTTCTTATGGATTTTTTCGTCAATTGTGGACAAGTATTCATGCTAGAACCATCTATAGAAAATCTACAGTCCAACAATACCGAAGACGTCCAGCACAACTTCTCAAGTTTCGTCTATCCTGATCAGCCTAGTATCGATCCACGTTTTTTCGCCTTTCCCTACAGGTAGCGCATTGTACTGATTGGATGCCATTATGCGTTCGCCGACAGGTCTAGTTCATCAAAACCTTCAATTCCTATTCCAATGTCTTGTTATGACACGAAGAATATCATATACGAGTACCATATCTTGCTATCTTCGTACCCAAAATTGGATAGAATTTTTTACCTCTCGCTTAGTGAAGTTATAAAATCTTTTTTTACTATAGGTCTGAAACGGGCCATTTTAAATACTTCTTGTAGCCTGCCTCTATGTAATGTACCTCCCTGACCCTGTACAAATTCTATAATATTTTTCCAAGAAGAAAAAAATCTGGGAAGAAAGCGAGAAATTCATGTGTGTAAATAATATTTTATTTTAAATATTTTGACAGCCTTCCTCTAGCCTTATTCCTAGAATACCAGGAAAAGTATCTTCAATCAGGAGGAAAATTATTAAGAATAATTATAACTATCTACCTGTATAATTAGATTTCATCTTGCCTGTGTATATGCTAAGTTATGAAGCATCAAGCATCCGGGACAACAGTGTTCCCTAGGAGGGTTAACATAGACAAAAGATAGAGAGAATAAAATTAATTACCAACTATCGATCGAATAAGTGTGTTGCCGCGTTCGATTTACCTTACTGATTGTCTAAGCTGATAATTTTGTCATGTATTCATTTTACACGAGGCAAGATGTATTTTTGTTTGAATTTAGACCTGTTTTAAAATTAGATCAGTGAACAGCTGGTAACCAATCCTTACTCACAAAAATCTAAAAGCATTAAATTTTTATTCCAAAATTCATGAATAGTGGCTTTTCTGACACCTTCTCTTTGATTGGCTTATTTCTGGCCAACCACAGCTCAAGATAACAAATTACACTGTGTAGACGTATTTGTTATACACATTGTTGATTATGTTTGTATGCATGACTATTGATTTAGACTGTGTGTTATTTCACATTATTCAATTAGTAATATCCTTTATTAAACTCAAAAGATAAGCAAATACTTATTTTTTTCTGAGAATCTTAGAGACATGGGAGTACGATTTTTCTATTATCTAATTAAAGATAAAACAATTCCCAAGAAAAAAATGTGTTGTTATACAGCATAATGTTTATTGGTGTAACTATGTTATGTAATAAAATCTTGAAAAAACCCTATTATTAGTGATATTTTGACAGAACTTCCCATGGGTTGTAATAATAATATCTAACCCTTCTATACAAAATGATAATAAAATTAACTTGGTGTGAATAAACTTAGACTCACCGATGGAGGTTTTAATGGGCTTGCAATCAAGCGCCAACAAGAATACTGTTTTCTATAATTAAATTAATCCAGAGATTATAAATTTCCCAAGTTTATCAAAGAAAAAAAACACTCTCAACACGAACAAATCCACAAGGAAATCTTCCAGTTGACTTCCCACTTGAGAACCACAGAATTGTATATCATTATGATTATCTGTGTATATAATTGGGGAGAATGCTGGGTGGAAGAAGGAGCAGTATGTGCTCATATATCTGAGAGAGTGATTTCAAGTGTGTTTCACTTGTAAAAGTGTTTCCTAAGACAATGGACAGCAGCATTTTACAAACTCAAGATGCTGAAGAAAGGAAGAGCCACTTTCCCTTCATTTAGAATCTTGAAGGGATAGAGCAGAGAATAATAATTACATTTGTGAAATCTTAAAGAGAATTTCCTTCGTCTACTGTATTATTAGAATTATACTCAAAATCTACTTTTTGAAATCCTTAGAAAATCGAAATTATGAGGGAAAATTATTTGGAGAAATGGCGTAGAGTATCGTTCCTCAAGTCCTAAAATACGATAACTTATAACGAGTTTACTTGGTAAATAGTTTCAAACCCTCCTCCCAAATTATAACCCCTTTTGTATGTGAACCCGAAGAGAGTTAGACTCGGCTATGAAGCGTAAATTGAAAGAAGAAAAAACTCATATGTTGATGTATCCCTGATGTTCGTGTGTCACTAAGAGAACAAGATTTGTTATTCGTACACTTCATTCCTCATCTACAGATCATCAGGAAGGAATTGAATGTATCTATGATCTCTAGGTGCCTTACAGTCTATCGGGAGAGAGGATAGCTGTACAGAGGAGTTCCGATGGTCAAAAACAGTATCTACAGACTTCTCACTTATCTTATGGATCTGCTATGCAGATTCTGCGATGACTAATATAATACACAGTGAGGCACTGCTTTTTGAAATAAGATCACGAAGAATTGCTTTAGATCAAACGGCCGCCATCGATTTTCCCACTTCTGTTCAGGCAAATTATTCCGCTCCTAAAGATAGTGAGATTGTTTGAAATTCTCCGTTTAGATTTCGAAATTAATTTTAGATATCGCGCATCAGTCACATCTTCCTAACAAAAGGCTTTTAATTGAGAAGGTTTTTTCTAAAGGATAGCATTTTTCATATAGTTCCCAAATATTACTCCTATCTCTATCAGAATCTTAAATAGTCGAGAAAATCCCAGCTTAAGTTTTGGCGCAAGTTCAAATTATTATTTCAGATTGAGCGCGAACTAAAAGAGGTAGAATCAAAAAGCAGTGCTCGAATACACTGTCCTTGCACACACTACTAGAAAGTTATCTAAATCCTCACTGAGACTATTAAGTCAGAAAAATATTTTCCAAGTTTCAATTCGATAAATCGAAATTCAAATCATGTGGTCTTTGCATATTTGAGTTAATACAAAAACTGAATTATTTCAACATTTCCTTTCCATCATACTCCCATATTTCTAGTCCTGAAGCATCAGTGCAATTTGATTCCTAATATAAGTAACACTGGCTCATAGATTAAACTTATAAATGGATAAATTTATTCAACAATGCGTGCTCATAATGTATTCACCTGTCACTGCATTATAGGTCACAGCAGGGGTCATGGAGTGTATATTTAAAATTTAAATTTCCAAGTACTGATCTGACTTTTGAAGATGAATCAGAGCACTGTCAAATGTGACAGCTACCTGTTTAAGCTTTTACCTGTTTAAATGTTCACGCATTTAAATTTCTCTAGTCAGAACATTTTTTTGACACCTACATACGAAAGTTGTTAGTTTCTTGTGAATTACTAATCAATACTAAGCCTATTATATTCTCGAATGTAGTTCTCAAATGAGTACGTCTGAATTCATTACTAAATAGGAAATGATCATTTTTTTCTCTTAGCACTCAAAGAAGTTAAATTTCAAATATTTCTTCATTGAAGAAAACTAAATCCGCAAATAAGACATCACTAAACTTGGTTTGTCTTTATTTGAACGATTTTTTGAGTAACTTTACTTATTAATTTAACTTGTGGCAAGCTCTTTATTGCATTCTAGGGTTCAGCTTCTACAGATTTATCTAAATTCTATCACTCCAAAACAATTAGTGAATGTTGCAACCACTGTTTGTGTACGACCGTTAATTTATTGGTATTTAGATCTAAAAGTATTTAGATAAGTTTTAACTTCTCCTTGAAGCTATGGATACAAGAGTGGACAATATTTGCAATAATTTCTTTATCGAAGAAAACTAAAGCCGCGAATATGTAGTCATCTAATGCATAAATCAAGCGAATCTGTGAATGATCACATTGAATAATTGAATTTTCTATCTGAATGCTACACTTTTATCTATCTTTCTAACTGACTACTTTTTAATTTCAAATAAAATAGTAAAACCTTTTTAAGAAAACTTATCTCGACTTATCAGTAGAGACTCGGTAATATTTGGCTTCGTTGGCGGTCGGTCGAAAGATTTTCTTGAAACCTCTCTCCTTTTGTCGACTAGTGGTAGCCTCAAGGCATTGCCACTTAATGGAATGAATGTTCTATTTTCCAATTTTCTGACAGATAATATCAGGTAAGCCTCTTGAACCGAAAAATCTCATATTCTATCAATGATTCATATCGTTTAAAGGGATCGTACATTTTTTCTTTCCCACGTAGATATTACAGATCAATTATAAACTATTAAGTTCTCATAGAATGACGTCTCTCAATTGTCATTTTGACTTGTCTTATATCAGGTCACTAGGGTTAATTAGAAACTTGGCCTCACTAAAGCCTGCTTCTTAAGTATCTAATGGAATTGATCAAGTCTCCTGACACAAGATGACACGTAATATCTGTTGAAATATTAATCAATCTATCAGAGAGCCTCGCTTCCCAACTTGTATTCCCAGAATCTAGCAGTTTATTGCTGTTCATTTATAAATTATTAATCAACATAAATGCATCTTCTCAAAAAAATACCTCCCCTTTGTATTGTAATGCAATCTATTGCTATTGTTGATGTCATAATAAGGATATTTCTGAAGAGAATAAAAGGCTATGTTTATGATGGATACTCTCTGGGAAATAACTCGTCAATGAAATGTCCTACTAATGTCATTTGGGGTATAAATAATTCTAAAAATTCTCTATTAGATTTATTTCTTTCATTAATATAGTTTTACTCTATATTTCAAGTGTCTCATTGCCTTACGAAAAGTCAGATTTAATACTCAATGAGCATTGGATGGACGGAATAGTACAGAGCTTTGAATGAATCATGGAACAAGAATTGCTAAGACGTTCACTTTCATTACGGAGCAAGCTTGAGAGTGTACAATGTACATGTTGCCGTTTATTTAAAAGTCCAGTTAATTTGAGCATGTGTACTCTCTACCCCGTGGACTACATTATTGGTAATTTCGCTTGGAAGAGATTCAAATTACCCTAACTTGAACATAACTAGGAATAAAATAATGGAGAAATAGGGAATTGAAGTCGCTATATAGGTCGTAATTAACTAAATTATTTTGTATCTCTGGCTAGTTAGAGTACAACTTTCAAATAAAGAAGGCGCCATTCGTAGGCAGGAGAGAAAAAATACTTTAAAATCTATAACGGTGTCAAGCATTGAAGATCTGGAAATTCCTTCCCACTATAACCTCGGCTATGAAGCTCGAATTCCTCATTTTTGGCTCAATCAACTCTCAGAAGAAGGAAAAAAATTAAGCTGGAAAATAGAGAATTTAAGTAAGCATCTAATATAAGTTTAAAAGTTAGTTTTCGAGTCTATTCAGTGAGGTAACAGGATACTTTTGAGGATGAAAATTATCACTCAGCTATGTAAATGTGGTTCACGTCCACTGTTAAACAATGGAGATGCATCTCAAAACGCTAACAATGAAAAGTAATGGCATTTGCGTGACATATTATTCCATCCTTTCTACCATCTATTCTACAACTGCTCTGAGCATTACTAAATACACCAAGATGCACTCAGCTCAAGCGCATGTGAGTCTATTGTGGTGAGAATCAGATAAGAGAATGAATCCTAGGATTTTCATACATTAAAGTGTACATTCCAACTATCCACAAGTCTTCCCCAGTCACTCGCAGTCTCCATCCATAGGTGGATGTACATTTAATATTTATTTTTTGGTGTGTCTACCACAAGAAACAATGGGCAGAAAGGAGGAGATGTTCCTAAAATATTTATTTTCACAATATTATCCGCATACACGGTATCATATAAGTGTGTAGTGATGTTAATTAATTTAAACGGGATGATACTATTGATTAAAACAAGAGCAGAAATTGAATTGATTGTTAAACTCATTGTTTCACCATCACTTTTAAACAACACTTGGCTGATTAATTATTAATACAAAAAGGGCGATTAATGTCTTTAGACGGCTGGTGATCTCATTTTTGATCGATTCAAGAAGCCATCAATTAAGTGAAATAAAAAATTATTTTCTCTTGGCTACAGTATAGGACCGAAAGCATCTCAAGCTAACAAATCTTATCGATTTACTTTTTTTTCCCTCTCTGAGTTGTATTTTTCCGGTCAGAGAGATTATAACCACCTGAATAGTGAAAATGTAACTGCTTCTAAGCTCGGAAAATCTTTTGTCAAAGTAAAAAGTTTAAATCATTAAGATTTGAATATTGCGTTTCTTATGGAGAGTTTGGATTAACATTTTTTAAACTAACTATTGAAAATTAATCAAGTTACAGAAGATCATCTCCTATATATTAAAAAAAGCTTCATTGGATATATTCTTTATGGAGAATTCAAAGTTCATGATTTAGCGAAAAGCAATCAATATTATAGGCATCTTCTCTTTAAATAATAGCAGATTGAGTTTTTGGTCCCTTGCACTTTTTTCAAAACCTACATAATTGAGAAGATTTTTTTTGAAATTTTTTACTCTCTTATTAGGCGAAATAGTTGTAAAATTCAAAAAAAATATCATAATACTTGGCTTTCATTTTATTATTCTTGTAAAGCGAGTATACAAATGGATAGAAATCCCCAAAAACAACTATCGAGGAGGGAATCTTTGTAAGAAAAACATGTTTCAGTAGCATTGAGTAAAATGCGAGATGTAGTGATTAAATGGTAACTGGTTTGAGTGCAAAAAACTAATAAATCCAAATCGCATCACCGACTCACTCATAGCAACATTACATTATAAAAAGGTCATCAGCATTTCAACGGTTATGTACAGATTGCTTACACTCAAGACCTGATGTAGAGTAATAAAATAAGCTACCGTAACATCCTTGATTTCATCTCTATACCATGTAGGTGTATGGATTTCAAAGAAATACGCAATAAATCTTAGTCACAGGTCAATCCTCAAATGTTATGAATTGCATGAGTGATTCAAAAAGTCATTTTGACTTACAAAAGGATGATTTTAGAGCACATCTTTGAACACGGATGAGATTTACCTGTATTTTTTGAGTTTTTTTCGCAGAACTATGTATTTTGTTGATTTTTATAGGTCTATGAACCTTTTTCTTTGAATTTAGTCTAACTCTCTTCGGGTTCACATGAGGGGTTATAATGGGTAAGGAAGGTTTGAAACTATTTACAAAGTAAACTCATTTCGAGGAGTGAGGATGCCGGAATCAAACCGCCATATGAGAAATCATATGGAACTTTGGGAGCAATCATCTACGCCAGGAGATATTTTAGGTTAAAACGCTCTGATTGGTCCTTTTGTCTCGACCAGTTAGTCAGACAATTTCCTCAACTTGTGTTTGTGAACACTTTTTTCCCGCTCAAAATAAAAATGTGAGCATCGCTCATGTATGAGCCATGAACATTTGAAATCAGTACTACTCATGATTAAATAATGTGATAATTTTGTACTAGATCTGAAGACCTTGATTTGATAAAAATTAAAATTACTTATAGGTAGTCACGATAATTTAAGAACATATTTTGAAATAGCATAGTTGAAATAAATATTATTGACAACCCTGCTCTACGCCATACCTCCAAAATTAGGATTATCGTTATATTTTTCAAAAATAATTGAGTAGACGCTACAGATACAGTTTAAAAGATGCAATATGGTAGGCATATGACCTGCGGAAAATCTTCTATTCTAATATCCAAATTATATAAAGTATATTTGATGTTCTATTCAATTTACACAGAGATACAAGCATTACTTTTAAGTATTATATCAGTTTAGTAAACAATAATTTTATGGGTCTGATTTCCTATTGCCATCTCAGGAGTCTTAACGTAGCTCTAAAGAGTCAATATATGAGCCTAAAGATGATAATCTGCAAGGAAATAATAATACATCTCACTTATGAGTGTTTTGGTCCACTCTATTGTAAGTGTATGTATATTAACCAATAGTTGAGACCTCCCGATTTTAATCCATTACATCAAAGGCACAAACGGCGGCTTGCAATACGTACCGTATGTAGATGTATTTGAAGTTAATTTGAATGAAGTGACAATTCATGACACTTAATGCAAGAAATATGCACAAAGCAAGCTTGAGAGTGTAACAGTAACATGTATATTTTAAATCCCTGGTCTTATTTTATATAGAATTCTTATAATTAAAAATTAAAAACTTTGAAGAGGATATCAGATTTAACAAACTTTACAAAAGCAAGAATCACGAAAGGAGAATTGAAAAAATGAAATCTAATCCAACTGATATTTTACGTCTTAACGAAGATAATCTGCTTAAAAAGATACTTCATCAACTTCTATGCATGATGTAACATATATTTTTGTTAGAAAAAGAAACGATATTTTAATACAAAATGCCTTCCTCAGGTATACAGTTGATACTTCTAAGAATGCGCAGTTTATCGTGTATATCAAAGCAGTCTTATTCAAAGAGATAACTTTATACAAATCCAAAAGCTGGTTCACTAACAAATGAGGAAGTGTAGATCATTGATTAAGATGAAAAATAGGGAAGCATTAGAGTTAACCGTTCTTGTATGAATGATTCTCTACCTCACTATTAGCGAGCTAACTTCAATGCAGCATACAGTTAACCTAACACTAAAGGCAAACATATAAGCATGCTACTAATCACTCTGGCGATCCGTACATCAATGTATAAAAAGTTGATCATTTTTAACTAACCCAAAATTTTGTTTTAACTGGTTTCTAAGATGTTGAAATTAAAAATTAAGCAGACTTCAAAAGTGTAAAAATAAGGCTATTTCCACAGTAATAGTATCATATCACTTTGCTGCTAAATTTTAAAATTAAAAATATGAACATTTAAATCAAATTAAAATTGGTTACTTAGTCCCTTAGAACGTATTCGTGTTAGCAGCTCAGTATACTCTTCGAATGGGAACCCCTAGGGAATTAAGTTGTGCTCCTCGTTACAATGCTTATGATTACAATTTTAATTAAATTAGTAACTGCCACCAGAGATGCTAGACAATAGTTGTTGGTGTTAGACGTGCTCAGGTACTACACCACATGCTCAATATTTTCCATTTCCGACAAAACGAAAATCTGAGACTTAGCATTCAGTGGGTAACATTTTTTTGGATTGATAACAAATTTATCAACCAGATATAATCGGCTTGACATATTACTCTGTAATGTAATAGCTTAGATTTAATTGATTTATCACTGGGGAAAAAGTTGTAATGTTTGATCTATGATTTAGCAACGATGAGCTTTGAGTTCAAACACAGGTTTAAGGATTGTTTTATTAAATTAAATATAAACAATTTCCAAATAAAAACACTGAACTCATATACAACCGCCAATAGAATCTATGACTCTCTGTTTATGTAAATACTGGTTTTCCTTGTACTTTAATCTAGAAAACCATAGTCGATGTAAGGGTCTGGCAAGAAGCGGCGCTAATAAAGCTAGTTAACCAAAAGTTCATGAAGCCGAACATTTAGAATAATATTCTTTTAACTAATCTGTATCGATTTTGTAAAATTGGAGTTGATTTGTAACTAAAATATGTATGGATTTTAGTCATGAATCATTACAAGGAAAACCAAATACGCGTCTATAATATGCCCATAAAATATTGTAATATAATGTTGAAAAATGCAATTAGAAAAAGAATTATTAAAAAATAACATTAAGTCTACATTATGAAGGGATAATATTTAATATTGTCACTTTTAAAAGTACGCTCCTTTTTAAGCAAATTGGTAGTGTGGTAAATCAAACAATATAATCTGCTATGAAGAGCTGAAAATTCACCTGTATACATTCAACATATAGCTTTGCCTTTTGGGGAACATTTTGACTTAATCTTGACATGGTCAAGAAACGTTCTTGCAGTAGATAACCATGTGTTTTTTGTAACAAGCCTTAAAACGGAATCAAGAAAAACATATAATAACTAAAGCTCAATTTGCAAATAAAATCTCGAGAATGATTTCTCAACAACAATCCCATATTATGCTTTTACATATTTTATGTAAAATGCAAATGCAAATTAAATTTTCTCAACCTTTATAGTTCTCAGCTTAAGCCTATTTAAATATCAAAAATATGCTTTCGGTTGCACTGGTAATGATTCCATAGAAGGTTCAACTTTCAGAAGATAGATATTTGTCTAAAAAATAACTTCATTATGAAAAATACACTATAAAAGGAAACGTAAAAGTTTAGAATTATTCATTATATTAGACGCGAGAAGCTCAGTAAACAGGAAGTAGTAAGGGAAAACTCTTTACCTATCCAGCAACAAAGGATAATTGAAGATTTTTTGTCTAAAAGCCTTCAAAGAGAGAAAGTGAAAATAATTACAGCATTGCTTTTTCAATAAGGATTTGTGAATGGGAAAAAATTTGTATGGACACGCGAGTGGGAGAGGAAAAAACGAAATAAAACACTTTACCCACTCAAACGTTGTCCGCACGTTAAGTTCTTTGAAAATCACTCTCTCTCTGTATTATGCAATGCATTGGAATTTGAAAGCAAATCATCTCCAGAGTGTATAACATGGAGAAATCAAATACCCACATCGTTGTACATCTTTCTCAAGAGGTAGACTTTCAGATTGAGGAAGGACGAGGGAGAAATTTGAAAGGAAATACTAATTCTAATGTATTATGCATGAGAGGTATGCAAAATAACGGATTAACTCATTGTTACATAACTTTTAAATAAATTTAAATACACCATCTCTCCATGTATTATATGAAAGTGTATGCAAAATAACGGATATTGTTCATTCACCGATTCATAAACACGGTTAGTCTTGCAATTATTCTCATAGTTGAGGCTACCGGAGAAATAATTATTCTTTCAGAAAAATAGAGGCTTACGTTTCATTCTCAAAGAACTTGTATAAATTACCTACAAACAATCTTGTGACATTAGAAAATTAACGGACCCTTCCGATAGCCCTTAAGGCAGGGGTGTCAAAAAAAATTTGTGAAGTGTGCTATTTTTTTCTCCATTTATTTCAGTGTGCTATTTTAAAATAAATTCTTAAATATCGAGACTACTTATAAGTAACACATATTTAAAAAATCGTTTATATATGAAATCAAATCTGTTACAAAATCATCACAATATTTAATCATGAGTACTGATTTCAAATGTTCAGGGCTAATTCACTTTTGCTTATTTTCACAAATATAAGTTGACGGAAATGCTGACAAGGAAAACTTTTAATGCTTCTCATTGGTGGAGACAAAAGTACCAATCAGAACCTAAGAACCTAACATCTCTAGCGTGCTAATCCAAAATCTCCCGCGTGCACGCGTGCTCACTTTTGACACCCCTGCCTTAAAGAATCAATTGTAAAATTCCCTCTTAACCCTAGTTCTGGAAATGGGGTCTTTTTTGACCCCAGGAGAATTTGTAAGCGTATAACTTTTAAAATAATATAGGCCTAGCCTTATGGCCTACACGTA